>JAOYSI010004652.1:0-14135 GCA_025775065.1 Hiodon alosoides
TAAGCGCATGCGCGAAATAAAGAGCATTCTTTCCTGAGAAATCGGTGTCTGTTTCATGCTTAAAACTACGCTGAGAAATAGCTCAATTGCTAAACGCTACAATATTTATGTAAACTACACAATACGTTACTTGTTTGTTATTTAATTTATATTCCAGAGAAACTTTTATTTTTAAGTTTTTTACAGTTTTTGAGAGCAAGAGGTAGTCATTTTGTTGCCAGCTTCACGCGATACTCGATCCTGGTCCTTGCGGGTCGTAGTGACAGGTCATATGGTGGTCCGGGAAAATGCCCAGTGGGCCAGTCTGGAAATTGAAAATAATTGCAATAAATAATTGCCGATAGCACGAATTTGGGCTATACAAATGAGTAAGAACGGAAACAAATATAGTATCAAATTCCTATGTTACGTGGTTTCTATTAGTCTCTATCTTGTTCTCAATGCGATATTAATGTATCCAATAGCTATAAGTATTGCTCGAAATGTCTCGATAAAGAAATACGTGTATAATATTTACATTTGAAGAACCGCCATTGCAAAGATCTCAAACAAAGATATGTAATATGTTTAACTTAATTCGTTGCAAGCTACTTTTTTCTTTTGTTTCACAAATTTATAAATACATTGATCATCCTCTAAAAGAAAAACTAGATTTGGACCTCGGCGGAGCTACAGTTTAGGAAACAGGGCCTGTGACTTGGCATATGACGCGAGGATAATGCTATGAAGGCCACAGCTCAGAACAGCCACGAAAATGGCCAAGGCTAAAATTGGATGACAGAGAAGAGAGTACAGCTTAATTTAATGTTAGTATTTAATGATATATATCCTTCAAAAGACCTCCTCACACGAAGATTTAACTTTGATCATAATAACTGTATATTCTGTGATAGGGACGTAGAGACCACGGATCACTTGTTCTTCTGCCCTTACAGTAACACGCCTTACCTCCAGTCTCCCTCCAGTTTCACTAGAGATAACATCACATTTGGAATTATAATGAAGGCCAAAAACTATGATCTGCTTTTAAATATCTTAATTATCTTGGGTAAATTCTTCATCCACAAATGTAAATGTATTAAAACACAGCCTTTATTTACTGTCTTCAAGAAAGAATTTGAATTATACTACAAATCCCTGCTGTTTATGAAGAAGAAAACAGCCAAAAGACTTCTTAATTTTATTGATGCCTTAAAATGATCTGAAGGCCCTTAACCTCTGTTTTATCTCTTGGTTTTTTTTTATCTTTCTCATTAATTTTATTTTTTGTTGTTCTTAAAATTGTTATCTCTTACCCTGTAAGCACCGATCTTGTTGTGATACTTATGTGTGCCAAATATTGTTTAAGTACATTTTGCTTTTCAATAAGTAAAAATAAAAATAAAAATAAAAACCTTAATTTAATGTTTTCGACGCCAAATAGTGACGTTGGATAATGCGACCCAAAGACTCACTTTTAAACTGGTTGGTTCGATCTATATGATTGACATGACAATGTATCCAATCACGCTAGATACGAAGTATGATGTAGCCAATCGAACGATTGCGGAAAGCAAAGTGCCTGGCAGCTGGTAGCCTCTTCGGTTTTTCGTCTCTGCTACTTAATACCAAGTTTGCTATGGCGGCTGCTGAATTGAGAATCCCCGGTGAGGTAGCGGAGGGAATTCTAATAGGGGATAAATGGTACTCCAGAGTGTCGCTGACGTTAGATAACTGTCTTCTGCCTCCGGAGAGGCTACAACAAAGTCCTTCGGCGGAGCATGGAATGGCGCGAGATACGGAGGAACAGTTAAGGAAGCAGGGCTGCGAGTTGATCCAGGCCGCGGGGATACTTCTAAGGATGCCGCAGGTCAGCGGAATCATGAAAAGGACCAAGCTGAAAGGAGATGAAGAGGGAAAAGATTAGAGAAGTAACTTGGCGTTTACATAGGGAAAGGAAGTAAGCCGGAGTGGGGTTAAAATATTAGCAGTAGACTTTAGTCACTATAAGAGGTCGTATTGGATAATTCACTGTGGCTTGAATATTGACGATTTCTTCGCCTTATTTCAACAGGTTGCCATGGCAACGGGGCAGATTCTTTTCCAGAGGTTTTTCTATTGCAAGTCCTTCATTAGACACTGTGTGGAGGTAAGGATTCACCACTTGTAGCTGAGAACTGCAGCTGATGGTCTTTATCTCAGTCTGTCCTCCTCAAACTCAATCCTTTTCAGACTTCACCCCTGCCACTGTCACTGTGCTTAAATCACTTTTGTGTCTCTTCCTTTGTAAACAAGGACATTGGCTTAGCTAATCTGTTTTACCCTTGTCCACACTGTTCCCTCCTGGATGCAGATGGTGGCGATGGCGTGCGTCCACCTGGCATCAAAGATCGAGGAGGAGCCACGGAGGGTGCGGGACGTCCTAAATGTCTTCCACCGGCTGAAGCACTGCAAAAAAGATAGGTCAGTAAGGAGACCCCACAGACACATGAAAGAGCATTTGCTGCCAGGATGTCCTTTTTTAGCTGATGTGCATTCAGCACACCATTTCATTCATTCTGGCCTCTCCTCCAGGGCACCGGCGCCCCTGCCCCTGGATGCCAACTACATCAATGTGAAGAGTCAGGTGATCAAGGCAGAGAGGAGAGTGCTGAAGGAGCTGGGCTTCTGCGTGCACGTCAAGCATCCGCACAAGGTGAGCCCTGGCCAGCATACCCCACTTTAACCTGAGATGCATGCATTCTGTAGGTTGAGTACTTTTACCAGTTGAACAGGGAAGAAGCTGATCTGCACACGGTATTGCTCCCAAAATCTTTTGCCTGTGACTTGATAGGCAATGATATGATCCTCATGGTGTTTTTTCCAAGTGTTTATAGTATACAGTTCATCCACGCTAGTGTATATATTGAATTATGGGATGAAGTATGCACATTTCCATTAAATATATTTGTTCCTCCCGAGTGGTTCAGTTAGTAAAGGTGCTCACCCTAGCGCAAACTGAGCTCTACGAGTGTGAACTCGCAGGTTCAAATCCAGCTTGTCATTTTCCGGTTGTGATTAGGAGATGAACGGCATCAGTGCTCGATCGGGAGAGGAATAGCATCAGTGCTCAACTGGAAGATGATGAGCCGAGGAGCCGAGCACAATTGACAAACTGGGGGGTGTAATATTTTACTACATATTCTATGTTAAATGGAATTTAAAAGTTTACTTAATTAACCTTTATATTGTTGTAGAAATGTAATTATTTTCCTACTTCTACAATAGAACTACTGTATTTTGAACTGGTCGCCCGGGTATGAGCTAGCTAGCTGGCACCTCTTTGTCTAGCTAGCGATTCACCAAACTGAATTATTCAATTGAGTTTATGACTAACTATGTTCAAAATGGCGAATAAAAAAAACTGCAGACACAGAAAATTAAATAAATTAAAACTAAAATGAAGTTGTCACTTCAATCTTAGTCCATGATTGGTTGCATCCATTTATGTATTGCATCATGACGCGTAAAACAAAATTTGTTGCCCCCAGCTCCATTCACACGAACCTGTAGCCTGCTATTTGCTAGGTGGGAGAGACTGTTTTTTTCCTGCAATGCCTTTCACACAGACTACAATGCCTACAAATGACTGCAAATAGCTGTTGACAAAATTTATGTGAAAGGGGCTCAAGTCTCCTAAGTGTGTCTCCTCGTGCTGATCTTGTTCTCTTGAATTGTAAGTCTGACACCAAATTTGATGCATTTAGTCTTTTGCGCAAGCCCTAACTCAATTGCAAAGGAAAGGTGGCTAAATGTCAAACCAATCAATTAAGCATGTATGCATTCAATATTCTGAGTCTAACTCCGCTTAAAACTTTGCATATTGGTAGAGGTCCATGCTCTGTACATACACATGAAATTTTATACTGATATGTCATGATACCTTGATGTTTGCTTGTATTACAAAAAGGAATTAAAGGTAGCAGGGCTATGCTAGTAGCAAAAGCAGAAGCAAATGCAAATGCCACTGTTTGAAGATGAGAAATTATACACCATTACACATAGTGGCCAGATGCCACTAGAGGTTCAGTGCCGATTAACTCATCTTTATAAAATATGTTTATGTATATTGTTTTTATCAATGTGTTAAAACAAAAATTACATGATTTGAAGATCAATGATTCAGAGCAACGACCGCCGCAATTGGATGCTTATTAGTATTTTTTAAAGTGCTGTGCATCTTTAATAAGTTATTGGTAAAAGGAAGATCTGCTAATGCCCACAACACATGTTCAATTCTGAACATGGGTGGGTATCTCAAGGTTGGCAGTTCTGCAAAACCCAGGTTTATAAGGATCTTAAGTAACAAAGAGTGTATCTGCATACATTGCATGTATGAACTTTTATGGTATTTTGACTCGTAACGCTGCATTTACTATTTGCCATTGAATTTCTAGTAATGCTGTACCTGTATTGTTTTGCTTTCTGTTTTGGGACTAATTGTTTTATTTTTTTAATGGCCTTTAGGATAAAAGCGCCTGCTAAGTGAATACATGTAAATGTAATTATTCTGCTTTATTGTTTTTGTGCTAGCCTCTGAAGTACTTTGTACTAATTCTGGCTTCCCAGTCACCACTGCGCATTGCATAGCGTGGTTTGTCTTTGATTTTGTGTTTCAGGGACCTTAAGGAAAAGGCTTTCTTACACGATTAGTAGTTCACGTCATGTGATCCTTATGCCTTTCCTATTGACCAGGTGTGTGACTCTGTCCTCTGTATTGCAGATCATTGTCATGTACCTGCAGGTGCTGGAGTGCGAGAGGAACAGTAAGCTGGTACAGATGGCCTGGTGAGTGTTTTTTTTTGTTTCTGTCCAGTTCTTCCTCCCTATTCCACGTTCTTCTGTCCAATGCAGCTATCTGCCCTCTCAGGAACTACATGAACGATAGCCTGCGAACAGATGTGTTCCTCAGGTTCAGTGCCGAAACAGTCGCCTGTGCCTGCATCTACTTGTCTGCCCGCTCCTTGGAGGTAAATGCATCTGTGCTGTTTGTTGGGACAGAGTCACACACACTCACGCACACCATTTTCTGGCACCTAAATGTTGACTTGGGAACCCGATTGGGCATCCTGTAGGGTTCAGGACCTGACTGGTACAGCTAATCATTCTCATATTGTTGCAGTAACATCTTCTGTGTACACCCTGGGTATAATATTAATAATAATAATAATAATAACCATTGTCATCATGTGGTAGCCCCATATCAGTTCTGTGTCTGTCCACACTCAGATCCCACTGCCCGGTGGACCGCCCTGGTTCCTGCTGTTCGGGGCTACGGAGGGGGAACTGCAGGAGATCTGCTGCCGGATCCTGAGGCTGTACTCCTTGCCGCAAGTGCCCTTGTCGGCCTTGCAGGAGCAGGTGGCAGAGTGTCGCCGGGCCCTAGACGCTGTCCGTGCCAAAATGGGACCTGGGGCCAGGATGCTGCTGGCCAACAATACTCCAACCCTGGATGTCCCCACCAGCTTCTCGCCTGCATCTAAGACTGGTAAGAGCCCCCGTCATATCCCAGATGAAGCCGCTGGTGGTCCTCTTGTCGCTGTGCCCCTATTGGGTAAACTTTCGCTGCTGCTGATTGTACATGGCTTGTGTACCTTTACTACCTACCTGTGTGGCCAGCCCTGCTCAGTGCTGCCCTCTGGGGGATCCTTCTCTCTTTGCCCCTCAGGGTCTCCTACAGGAGTCCAGGTGAGCAGGGGAGACTATCCACTGTCCCAGGGAGCTCTGAAGGGCACCTGCCGAAAACTAATTAATGGGGATGGGTAAGAGCCACCTTGATGGCCACCTCTCATGTTTTGATGCCATCCTCTATTTAAAACCGTTTAGCATTTTTTTCTTTATAATGACTAATAATCCCTATTTTTACTACTGCTAATGCATTATCTAATTAGAAACGGTACTCTATCCAGTTAAACAATGACTTTGGCTTGCAAGCCTGCTTGCTGCTTATAATAGAAATCGGTCTAGCTAAATGGGTAAATTTTACACAAAAACACTCTGGTCTTTCTTACTCTCTCAGGAAGAACAGGCTGAGTCGCAGTGCTGAAAGGCGAGAGGGCCATTCAAAATCTCCCCCTCAAAGCCCCAAGCGGAGGTACGAAAGGCTTATCAGGAGTGAGAGATTGATTGAAACTTTGGGCGATAAGCTGGGGTGGGCTGTTTTAGATTACAGGTGTCACTGATTATTGCAAATTTCTCCTTCCCTGCCAGACGCAGTAGCAGTGTCTCCTCTCCCCCACGCTCCCTCTCTCCTGGCTGCCGGAGGAAACCCAGCGACAGGGAGCGCGAGCGCGACCGAGAGAGGGAGCGTCGGAGGGACAGAGGTAGAGAAAGAGAGCGGGAGAGAGGAAGGAAGGATGGATACGCAGGACAGAGGAGATGATAATGACTGAAGAGGAGAAACAAAGCTGGAAAACATTGTGGACCAAACTGTCTTCAATTTTGTAATAGGCTCTTTGTCTTCCTTAGCGTCCTTGAAATTTTGTAAATGCTGGATGAGGTCCTGCCAAGCCGTCTTCTGGCACTATGGATTTAATGACTGCCAGAGCTGAGAGCTTATTTCATTCACACATGAATACATGGAGAGAAGTTACTGAATAAATACAGATGTTGCTTTGTGCAGATAGTCGTTTTTTACTAATCAATTGAAATGACTAGTCAGGACATGCTGCTTGATGTGTATTTTTGAGAAAATGCCCCCCACAGCACAGCTTGTGGAGAGGGATAAAAAGACAACAGGATATCAGAAGTTTGGCAGTCTTTTCTTCCGTGATGAAGTTTAGGGAATTTTTAAATAAAGGGCATAATTTTTCAATTTCTCTTCAGTGTGTTTGTGTGCGGTCATGCATGTCTGAGTGAGTCAAGTAATTATGGAGCTGGCTGTATCAAAGTTTTTTCCATATGGAATGCTTTCCCTGCCTTCTTCCCCTGTTTCACTGTTTGTTGGTACCCAATCTCTGGTAGAAGAGAGGCTAGGGACAGTGGGCTGTAATTGATTACGCTGCTAACAAGGTGTGACGCAATTAAGGATGTAAATTAATCTCCAGTGATTCACTAATGTGCCTATTCAGCTCTCAGCAGCCTCTTGTCTTGACACCCTCTTCAGCCCAACTAGGTTTAAACCCTTCTACCTGCCTATTACACAGGCACACTATTAATGACTAAATTACATAGATTTTCAACATCCTGGTCATTGAGAGCTGTTTTGCTGGTCCATGACAAACTAGTTCAATTAAGACAATAATTAGTTTATTCAAGTGATGCTCAGCTTGGATGAAAACCTGCACACATGGGGGTCTTACAGGACTAGCGTTAAGAACACTAGGTTAAAGAGGCTGGTTCTGTCGTTGCGGTGGCCTCTGTATTAACAACTGGAAAGGTGTAGTGTGGGTTCCAGCGCCTTGGGAATACCGATAATAAAGGACAGCGCCCAGGCAGAGCATGCATGAGAGAGATAGAAGCTTCACTGCGGCTGGTAAGGGAAGTCTGGAAGAACTGTAGGGAAGAGAGATGCTTGGAAATTTAGAGAAAGGAGAACACTAACACTGGAGTCCTCATGTAGTAAAACTGAATCGTCATTTTTGGATTAAACCCATAGGCAATTTCGTTCCGTATATTCCTGATTTTGGCCAGACACCAATTCACACATCGGACACAGGGCAACCAAAAATGGCGACTAAAGGAGACGTCGAGGTGGTGGGGATGGGACTGTTCTACAAAGTTCTCCCCACACCGCTTGCCTTCTACATTATCCTTGTACTCCTCGGCATCCTGGGAAATATCTTGGTGATTGCCGTGGTCGGGGAGAGCGTGGTGCGAGAGGGTGGACGTGGGCCAGGCTCCGACATCATCCTAGTCAACATTGCGGTATCCAACTTCATGGTCTCCATGCTGAGAAACATACTGTTAGTGCTGGCCGACCTGGGACTTGAGGTATAGTAAGGTTCACATGTCTCTTTAAGCCTGTAAAATGTGTCCCCCAATCTGGGTAATGTAATGCTAGGCTTTGGCTGTGTGGATCAACTATACCTTACATTTGGAGATAAAAACCTCTGGTTAGGTTTACTCTTTCTCTATTGCATTGATTTATGGTATTCTATATTGCAAGGGCAATGCCTCTCCAAAATTTCTATCCAGGGCTCAGTTGCCCCATATGCCTTCCTTATTTGGCATTTGTGTTCCATTCATGATTCCATTTAAGTTTTGCTTGGAAATTTAAGTACACATGAAAATGTTTAACTAAATATTTTATTCTAATTTATTTATTTATTTTAACAAAATATGGATAAAAGAAGGTGTTTTTTTTAAACAGCTAAATTTAAGATGTGTAGCAGGGCTTGTAGTAAATGTGCTTGCTACTGACAGTGACTTACCGTAATTTCCGGACTATTGAGCTTACCTGAATATAAGCCGCACCCACTAACTTTAAAAAGACGTTAGCTAATAGACTTCTAAGCCGCAGGTGCCCACTTTGTAACATGAGATATTTACACAGAAAGACGTTACACATAAAGATTGTTTTAACTTTTAATTAAATACGTAACGTAAATGTTTTTTTTTCCGAACAGTGCCTGTGTGTTACAGGCACTGTTCGGAAAAAAATGGCTGGTTAAAAAAAATAAAAAAATACAGTTTTACAGCAAATCTATTTCCTTCTTCGACAGCCAGATCGATCGCCTTTAACTTGAAAGCTGCATCATATGCATTTCTTCGTGTGTTTTCCTGATCTGAAGAATTTAGTGTGAGTGCGTTTGATTTAATTCGAACAGTTTCATTGGTCCACTATGACCCGTTCGGTAATTTCATTGGTCTGATGTGACGAGGCTAAATGTTTTGGCGGTATGAAGCTCGTTAGCCAGTAAAAATCCATAAATTAGCCGCATTATTGTTTAAACTGCAGTGTTCAAAGCGTGTGAAAAAAGTATCGGCTTATAGTCTGGAAATTACGGTAATTCCCTGAACAGTACAATAAGTTCCTGGAGCAAATTACTTTAGCTCAATGCGCTAATCATTTATCTTTTCTGTTGCAAAAACTCGGGTTTCATCCCCAACTGGGGCAGTTGAATAGGGTCTGTTACAAATGTGTGAAGCCCCAAATAGATTTATAATCCTAGGTCAATTTTGTAATCAGACTGGTGTAGATTTGTGGTGTAGAACCATCAGTTCTATGTTTAGAGCAGGAAACAGTTTCTGTTTTATAAGACCCTAGTTTTTACTGTCCGATCTTCCTCTCAGCTCCCCATTAGTCAATTGGGACAAATATTGCTACTTGGGCTTTGACTGCTTCTCTCGCTCACTCTTTCTTCTCCATTCTCACCTTGCCCTCTACCATCACTTTTCAGCTATATTCTTCTCAAGGATGGTGCCGCCTGTTCATGTGTGTGTGGGTATGGCTCCGTGCCGTCAACGTCTGGTCCACCTTCTTTCTAAGCGCGTTCCACTTCCAGACCCTGCGCCGAGTGGCCCCTCCCCCAGGCAACACTCTTGCCACGCGGGGGGTCCCCAGATTGCTGCTGATTTGTCTGGCCTTCATCTGGTTCCTTAACTTGATATACTCCATCCCAGCCTACACCTACTCCACAAATGGGGGCCGTAACTCCACTGAGGTGAGTCAGCAGCCAAGGAAGGTAGTTTGGGGAAATCAGCTTTAGGAAGTCTGAAGCATCTCACCTTACTTCAAAGTAAGTCACTTAGACTCACTTATTTTAATATTAATCTTGGGTGGGGGCACAGTTATTTACAGTAATAATGTGTTTCCTTTATATATCCTTTATAAAAATAAATGTTTGCTAGGGTTTCTGTGCACTGGTAACCTATTTCTTCACAATTTCATTCTCTGATTAGACATTAATGTTGGTCAGCAGCACAACACTCCCCCTGCTAGGCTGCGTGTGGAAATTCCCATCTCCATACAGCGGTCTGGCCTATGCCACCACCTCCATGGTGATCCATGAGGCCCTTCCCATCATCCTGATGTCCATCACCAACATGGGCTCTCTCTACACTCTCTATGCACACGGGCGTTCCCGGAAGACTTCACACTTGACTCAGAATGCACCAGTGATCCAGAGAGTCCCAGCAGAGAAGCGGGCCGCCAAGGTGAGGAAACCTGCCAAATTAAATTTTTTGCCTCTGCCTCACACCTCTCTTGTTTCCCCACATGCCAAGGAATCTTACTCTCTCCCACCTCAACCCTCTCTGCAGGTGATTCTGGCACTCATTACATTGTTCACTGTGTCCTGGGGAACAAGTGTCATTTCGGTCAATTACTTCAACTACAACCGCGGCAAGTCGGCTGAATCACTACTCCTTGTGGCCCGCTTTGCCAACTCTGGCTTCATTGCCCTGTCGCCTGTGGTGCTGGCCATCGGGCACCGTCGCCTTCGGGCAGTTCTGAAGGCCCTGATATCTCGCTGACCAGGCCCCCATGCTCGGACTTTCTTACATGCCAACGGACACAGAGACTTACAGCTATGGTCGCTGTCACCACCGGAATCAGTAGATGACCACCCAAAGACTCCTGAAACATAGGGCTTATGATTTTAAGGGATTTGGAGTGAATGCACTTCATTCAATATTTTAATGTGGAGATGGATAAATTAGGCCACATTTAGGGAGTGGCGGGGAATTTCACTTGCTTCTTCCTTCTTAAGTTAAACAGTGACGGTTGTTGATTGCCTGTAATCAATATGCAACCAGTTCTGGGCCCCATCTACAACCCTACCTGTCACAAAATTATCAACCCAGTTTCACAAATGACAATGACAGCATTAGCACCTCCATAGTCAAAAGGATAGTCCAGGTGTTTTACACCGAGAAAATTACAACAAACAAGTACATACAATTAAAACTAAAATGTACACACAATAAAGGTCTATTTACCTGTTTAATACCCGCTTAATTCTTGAATGACAGTGATACAGTGCTGTGGAAGATGTTGCCAGATGTTAGGTGCTGCCAGCAGTTTCCACCATCTGAGGGGCTCTGCTCAGGGCTGTTGTGCGCTTGCTGACGGCTGCATGACATAAACTATTTTGTGACTGGTCAGTTTGCTATTTATTAAATGTCCATTCGTGCATCTGAAAAGTAAAAACAATTAGCTGATGTAATTAGCAGGCTCCAGAAATCTAGCAAAAAAACACTAAATATGTTGATGTGTAAAGAAAACCACAAAAATATTTATCTTCTCGTTTTGCTGCTCATTTCATGATCTGATTAATAGAAGAACAAAACCACAATGCATGCTGGGCACATGAAAATGTCTGAATAAAGAATCTCAATAATACAGCCCATGATAGGATGGATTTTCTTGATTGATTATTGCATAACAACCTGGACAATAGTTCTATATTCATTCATCACAGCTTTCAGAGGAACCATGAATCACTTGTTATTCACCATTTTAAAAATGTTATATGATATAATTGATCTGAGATCTAAAATAAAAACTTTTTATTTTTATTTTTTATTTTTGTATAGGAACCTCTGATGAGACTTCTGAAGTAGTTTCATGCTGTAGGCTTGTCTAATTTTCAATGAATGAGCCTGGAATCATGTCACTCATAAACAGGAGAGTATTGCACAGACTAAAATTAAAACTGTCTACTGGCAAGGATGAAGGTACATATAATATACTGTATATTGTATCCTTATGTTAATAACATCCTTCAAGGTAAAAGTAAACTTTACCATGCCACAACTGGGAAAGTAATTTGGTCACGCCGTGCTTGAAAACCAGACTATAAACTGTTTAAAACGGCAAAGACGGATATTGAACATCACACAGAATGCCTTATAGAATACCTTAAGTAAGAGGGCTCAAGATCTTGGTTTTATTGTCTCATCAACATTCAAAGTGTAATTCACAGCTATTTGCCTGCATGACCCACCTGTAGTGCGTGTGTCACAGTCCCCACTACAGATGTGCTTGAACCTGTGGAATTGCAACCACTTTCCGAAAAGAGATGTTTACCAGCAATGCTAAAAATTCCAGGTCACTACAGACAAGCCAACACCATCCGATTTTTTCATCTGTACCATGGTTTGAGAGAGTAGTCACCCTACATGGCTGGGATCTAAAAAGAACAGGACTCAGAGTCATCTGGAGAAGATGACTGTTTTTCTGTGTGCCACTGATTTCTTTAAAGTGACTTGGGTAGTTTTAAATGTATTGTAAATATATACATAGGACATTGTGACAAATAAAATGGAATTTAAGCATATCATGTCTCTTTTCAAGCTCATTGACAGACACGAAAGGAAACAAACAGGAAAAGGTGGGACTTAGTGTCAACTAGTATATATTACTTAAATCTTTACAACTTAATGGGTTGTTAAGGCCTAAGGGAGAAGTAAAAGCTCAAATATGTCCAACAAGGCTGCTAAACTGTAGTTGATTAATTCCTTGGTTTCTGTCGGGCTCTTTTCTCAGGCCAGACTCTCCCTTCAATGGCAATGCACCTGAGTGAAGGGAAAAATAAATACCTGATGATATACATCTATGGTCAAGGGCTAGGTTTCATGAGTTTTGTTTGGCAAGATCCACAACCCAAAAGTCTCCTTAGACAAATAAACAATTGTTTGTCAGTAGTGCAAAAAGAAGTGACATTTGTGCAAACCTAACAGTTTTCTTTACCTTTACAAGTAAAAACGGATTAACTATTAGACCAAGGGAGGGCAATTTAAATTGTCAATCCCAGAGCTATAGTACTGGGTTTCATTCTGTTGTAGTTCTTAGTTGTTTGACTGAGGTCATTCCTTCAGGTGACCACACAGAAAAAGCTAACAAGCTTTTATTTGCTTTTTTAAAATCTACTCACCACTTCTAATACGCAGCTGCACCTTTAGTTATAGCTGTTTGCTCTTAGCTTCTCTCTTCCCTTCTTTTTCCAATCACTCCTTCCTTCTTTATCCCTTTCATTCCCATGGGGTGTACCTTACTCTCTTTAGTCACTGAAATGCTCTGGTCCATCTGTGCTCCTTGTGATGCCTTTTCCTTGCTGAACCCCCAGTGAAAAAAGCCTTGGATACGCTTCCTTAGCTTGCCATGCCCCATGGCCACCACCAGGGGGCTGAAGCCCACGAAGAGGGTGGCGGAGACGTGTGACACAGTTAGCAGGGCTTCAGTGTGGCTTCCGCCACTGTGGTTGTAGTAGGTGACAGCGGCTACCTGCAAGGCCCAGCAGACCACAAACAGCGAAACCAGGGACAGGATGACATGGCCGGCCCTGCGCTCCTAGGACACATGTCGATCCATATCTGAGTGCCCACCCCCACTCACAGCACTGACTCGGACGGCACGGATATGCTTGCCCAGAGCATGCAGCGTGGCCAGGTTGGTCCCCATCATAAGGACCAAGGGGGCCACTTCTTTCAATGCCAGGGAGGCGGAGGCAAAAGCCATGCCCTCTTCCAGGCTGGGGAATTCCCAGATGCAGCCCAGCAGGGGGCTTGTGGTGCAAATGATCACCATCACTTCTAATGTGGCGTTTCCACGCATGCGCCGGGCATACACCAGTGCTGCGATGGAGAAGGCAAAGTTGGCCCCCCAGACCAGGCCCAGGGCCATCCATACGCGCTGCCGCTCCTGCTGCTGCGCCACGGAGCCCATTGCCTCCTGCTGTCTCCTCAAAGTAATGCAGTGGAAGGTACTGAGGTCCAGAGTGATCCAGCAGCCCACTGCCCGCCACCATACCCATAGAAGCATGAAGAACCGGCACCAGTTGGACTGGAGGGTGATGTCAGATATGAAGATGGGCACAGTGCGGAAGAACGTGGTCAGCAGGTTGGCCAGGCACAGATTAATTACGATGGCATCTGCCAGCGGAAGATGGTGAGAGGAATTTCCTTGCGCCGACTGGAACACCTTTGACATGGAGGGCATAGAGAAAATGAGGGGAATATTGAGAAGGGTGGAGGGATATAACCAGGTGGAAGTGAAAAGGGGTAAATAGACAGAGACAGAAAAAGAGAGATAAACATAAATTAATTTGGAGAAAGAAAGTACTGGTAATACAGAGATTGAAATTGCACAATTATGGTGATGCAGCCATCTTATTCAATTCTAGATGGGCAAAAGACAAAAAGCAAGACACTGACACACACACACACAAAAACTA
>JAOYSI010004653.1:3740-14135 GCA_025775065.1 Hiodon alosoides
ACGCTGTGGCTCCCCACGATACGGATCTGATATATAGGAAATGGCAGTCGCCCCATCTGGTCTCCACGAAGGGCAAGGTAGCAGCACACTCTGGGGGTGGGGGGGAGCGAGGACAGGCCACAGTCTCCCTGCAGATGAGTGCTGGTCTCCCACTGCGAGCCCTTGTGCAGGTGGGGCCAGTAAGGTGGTTATGGGGAGGGCGTGCAGTAGGGGGGTGATGGTGTTTGATGGGCATGCCAGCCAGTGTTACACAGCCGGCCTGCCAGCTACTTCACCCCTGCTCACATCTTTCAAGGCTGGCTTTGAGGGACTATGTTTTGAGGAAATTTGAGCGTTCGGATTAAATATGATTTATAACAAAGCAAGTAAAGAAATGGTTTGAGACATTGGCCTCTGGCACACTATTTTATACACTGAGTACTGTGCTTTTTATTTTTTATACTAAATCCATGAAATACCATGTGCTCTGTCTTAATAAGAAAAGGCAACCTTTCTCTGTCAAGTTTTTGCTGGAAACCCTTCTTTGACAAATCACAGTAAAAACCTTTGTGTGCCTGTGTGTGTATGTGATTCCTTGAGGGGACTGTTCACCTCTTTGTAATGTATGCTAAGCCAAGAGGTGAGAACCCCGGACTATTTTAAAACGGCAGACGTGCAGAACTCAAAGCAGTAAATGCTAATTATGTGTGTCACATCCAGGAACCTGCTTCTGCGATGTGAAATCTGCGCGATGTAAAACTATTTTGGAAACACAGATCATTCGTCACTGGCACAGAGGGTGGGCTTGTGAGTTCAGTCTATCTACAGACATCATTAAATGCCCATCTCTGAGCCCCACCAAGCTGCTATCCAATTGCCCTGAGGAGGAATCACTTGCTGAGTTTAATGAAAAGTGAATCGCAATAGAAAGAGGGAGAAAAGAGAGGAAAAAGAGCACAACACATCTTTAACAGTGCGCCATGGTAAAAACATCAAGGGGGACAGAGAGTTATTTATAACCGTGAGCACAGCATGTTGATTAAAGACGACGGGCAAGAGAAAGTGTATCCGACACTCAAGAAAATTTGAGTTTTCGGCTTTTGTGTTTTTGATTGGATTTGGATGTAATTGGTTTTTAAAATCGTGTGTCTTTTGTTTTCTCTTTTGTTCTAGTAAAAATGAAATGAAATTTTAAAATACATAAAAATTTAAGATTGACCCTGGAGAAAGCTGGCTTCCTGCTTAGCTAGTGAGGTAATAGACTGAATCTGTCCTTTAGGACTGAGGATTCAGCAGCCAGGTTCTTTAGAATCAGGTCATTTTTAACTTTGAATAATTCAGTGTCAGATTTTAAAGAATAATTTATGTTAATACTCACAAGAACCAAGCGGTCACTTTATACAGTCACATATTAAGACCACCTTCAACTGCAACCGTTTATGCGATACTCGTAATTTATCAGTAATTTCCTATTTGAAAATCTTCATTCAGGTTTCTATTCTTCCTTAATTATTTAATTTAAATGCTTAAAAAATGTGAAATCTTTGAACAAAGATTTTATCACTCAAATGATTTACCAAATAAGTTATCTTTGTTTCTGTTTATTGTACATTTTACTGTAGACACAAACACTGCTTATTTGTAGAAGCCATTAGCATGAATTGAATCAACCCGTCAACATTTCATTATGTCATATAGAATGATTTATTTAAAACTGGTTTTAAAGTATTTATGGTGTCAAACACATGGGTGACCACAGATTTTCTCTCATATTCATATTTTATGCACGCTTCTCCATTTAAAAAACGAAATAGAGCATGCAAAACAGCTGAGTTGTAGAAGGGAAGTTTGCCAGATGTAATCACAGCGACCAAATTAAGGCCTTTGCTCAATCATCCTAGTCTAGCAGATATTTTTATTTAAACGTTTAATCAGTCGTTAAGTTAAGGTCTTGGCACAATTTAACCCCTGTCATCAAGTGTGGCCAGGAATTCCGCTCAGAACAGGATGACCAACCAGCCGTCACAGAAACATCATGATGTCATGATATCATTCCCGCTGTGGACCGTGGTTCAATAAGACCGTGTAGCTGCTGGCATTCCCATAGTAATCGGAGCACGTTCCTTCCGTATCACAGAGAAATGAAAGCAAGATTGCATTCAGTTTCAAATGAGCACAAGAAGTTGTATTTTCGGTAAAGAGTCATTGACTGTATGCTGCTTGGCCTCAGTCATCTCATTGCTTCTAATAGTGTTGAAAAATAATCTTTCATTAAACAATTTTTGTATCACATTTTGAGATGAATGCTTAACGCATTTTGTATACCTTTTTATGCTATTCATATTGGGTATAACAAAGCACCACCATTTTCGACATATACAGTATTGTTGTGCTTAAATACAGACATTTAATTATTTTTATTATTATAATTGTGTTCTGTAGCAGGGATGTTTTCGCTGCACAATAAGCAGATGGGGATGGTTCTCTCTCATCATCAGAAAACTGATATAAACCTCTTTCTTATATTATCATTTGTCAAGCTATAATGTGTGTTTTATTACTGATAAGTAAATACTTTTAAAATGATTTCTGTTTCATTCTTCCTGGCCGGTGTCTTCAGTCAGACGTAATTTGCTAGCTAAATAAACTGTAGCTCAGGAATGGCATGAATGCCTTTTTATGTGTTTTTGCTTGTAAACACGGAATTACCAGATTGCGATTGAGTGATGAACAAATCCTAAGAATACATTTGTACTAATTAAAGCAGGAATAGCCTTCCGAGCAAGGTAAGGGCATAATATTTGCAACCCAGCAGGGTACCTGTAACCAGGGCCGGATGCAGCCTGCTTTGACTTGGGGTGCAGTGAAAATTTCTGGGGGTATCATGATGGTTTATGATGGGGGGGGGGGGAGCAGAAATCTGGCCCAACTCTGCACCCACTGTATCCGGCCATGGCCTGTACTGATTTACAAAGGTATGATAGGGATCTCTGCAAAGGAAAAAAACAGAACATGGATTGCAGTGAATTTTTACTTCACTTTTTACTTTATATAATGCAAACATAATGATATATTTATTTAAACTTCTTGAAAAAATTTTTAGACATCAGGATATTTAATTTCCACAGGCCAGTGGCTAGTATCAAACACAACATTTCAGCTATGGTATTTCATATTACCCTTTATTAGTTCATTCTGTACAGTAAGCTGTGCCTGGGCAAAATTATAAATAAAAAAAAAAATTCTAATTAAAAATGTATTTGAATATCTGATATTTGCTTGAATTTGCCCTTTTGGTATTAATTTCTGTTTTCCAAGTCTGAGTGTATTTAAAACTCCCCCGAAGACTTTTAGCCACCTTCAGTGAGCTACAGATTAAACACGCTCATGTTATCGGCCATATTTAAATGCATGACTTAGGCAATAAGGTCAGGTTTCCCTATATCATTATTCATACTGGCACATGGGGTGGCTGCAAAAGAAGAGCCTATCAGAGTTTATCTTTCCGATACTCGGTATGAAGGGAGTGGGCTATATGAAGTTACTGTGCCTTTGGGGGAGGGGCAGGCAATATTAAAATTAAATGTCCCCCAACAGGCCTTGAAACATTATATTAAAGGGTTTTCAGGAAGGGAGGCCACAGTAGCAACAATTCCATACTGAGTTCCTTTGACATTTCCCAGGTATAGAGCATAGCTTATATAGAGAATAGCATGGCTGTTTAAACTCAATTTGATCTGCAGGGAAGGACCTTTGGCCCGGATGTCCATGAGATCTGTAGACTTATTATCTAGATGAAGTAAATGCCCACACAGGAAAGCAGGCTTGCAAAAAGCTTATTGTTTTTTCTCTCTCTGTCACTCCCGACTAAAAGGGATCCAGAAATCAGTAATGCCATTATACACTGTGGCACACAGGGAGCAGCCAAATCCCCAGGGCATGGGGACATGCCCCAGTGTCACCCAGATTAACAGACAAGCTGTAGGCCAACGCCCACCACCAGGGCCCTGTTGCGCACCTGAGGGGAGTTTCGCTAAAGAACCACACTCAGGTCCACGCAATTAAAGAACATTTATATGTGCGGTGGATGTAGGGAAAGAAGGTTAGATTGGAAATGTCCTTCAATGTTTGGGCTTTGTTGTTCTTTAAATCAGTTTTGTTATAGAGGTTGTTTTTTTTTTCCCCGAAAGGGAGGTTTTCATTGTTGGTTTGGGTTTTCTTGTATGTGTTTAAATTTCTTTTTGATAGTAACAATGCCTTAGAAAAGATGTAAAAGACAACGCTGTCTCCTTGTCTCTGACCACCCCTGGACCAGGCATGCCCACATTTTGCTCAAAAGACATTACCATTTAATATAAAAAAGCAAAGGTTAGGAAGAAATGCAATTCCAAAAAAAAGCAATTCAGTAGCAATAGCCTGTTTCTATGAAAAAAAAAAAAAAAAAAACTTATCTACACAATAATTTATTAGGGAAACAAATTTGACAAGTTGAAAGTCCGAGTACCAAGGTACTAGGAAAAATGAACGTTGCTCACTCAAGAAATGGAATGCCTGTTGCTCCAGACATCCGAGTTCTCCCCAGATTCTCCAGGGAGATGGCTGATAAGATGTGAGAGATGCACACGGGAAGCCTGGTCCCTGTGTGCGTCTCCCCAGCCGTGACATCCCCTGTGTGGGTCAGATAACGACAGCTGGGACTCCAGGCTGGGACGACTTCCTCCTTGATCGAGCTAGGGCCAGGTTCGCTTGCCCGTCATCGCCGTCAGTCTGTCCTTTGCCTCTTATCTTCCCTGTTGATAAACAAGCATTGAGATTAGCCAAAGAGTGGCTATACGATTCTTTAAAGCTTTAAGCATCTCAGAGGTAAATGTAATCAAACTAAGTGATATCATCTTGTCAGTACCTGAAGTTACCAAAAGCAAAGAAGAGAAGAAATTATTTGCATTTCGAAAGACTGAAATCAGAACTGATATTAAATAGCTCCTAGGACTCTTTTTCTCCATCAGCTAAATATTCTTAATCTTCAGTACCTTTGGCAGGGGAGAAAGCCCTCTGGATCTTGTCGGATAATGGGATATTTTTACAGAAAAGTGAAAAGTTGCAAACACATATGAGAGTCGCACGTTTTAAGACCGTGTCGTCTGCTGGAATTCCTTCTACTCATTAATAATTAAATTAGAGCAATTATTTGGATTAGAAACTATGTCACCTGCTGTTTCCAGGTGCAAGTTGATTCAAATTTAGTGGTCGGACGACATTTAATTGATCCTGCGGTACCAGACAGCAGATTTACAGATTTACAGCTCCTTTAGGATTAACTGAAGCCATTTGAAACCCAATAGCATGCTGGCATGCAAGTAAACAGACTGATCATCAATTGGTCAAAACTGTCCTAGAGGATACTCTCACATTTTTTGACTTGCTAACAGATCCAGGCCACATGACAGTCTTGACCTGCGGTATACAGAAAGCAAATACAGAACCCAGAGCAAAAAACAATCCCAGAAAAGTGTGTTAGTGTGTGTGTGTGTTTTTTTTTATTTTGTGGTTTATCGTTTCTTTAGGATTAAAATGGTTAACACTTCTTGCATGTTATGTTTGCTAAGCACTTCACCCCCGGCCATCTTCATCCAGAATCATTAAGGTGTCACAAGATGGCGTGTGCCTGTCAGGCCCAGGATGTGTCTACATGGCGACAGGAAAACAAAGCAGATGGAACCCACTCAGTAGAAAAAATTATTTCAGCGCCGTCACAAGGCAGACCCGCACACAGAGCAGGACACAGATCCACAGGCAGCCCACGCATTGACAGGAGACAGACCCAAGCACAGGCAGGAGATAGACCAACGTACAGGCAGGAGAGAGACCCATGCACAGACAGGGGACAGACCCATGCAAAGGGCGGGACGCAGACCCACTCACAGGCAGGAGATAGACCAACGCACAGGTAGGAGATAGACCAACGTACAGGCAGGAGAGAGACCAACGTACAGGGCAGGAGAGAGACCCATGCACAGACAGGACACAGACCATTGTACAGGGCAGGAGACAGACCCATGCACAGACAGGACACAGACCAACGTACAGGTCAGGAGAAAGACCCATGCACAGATAGGACACAGACCAACGTACAGGGCAGGAGAGAGACCCATGCACAGACAGGACACAGACCAACGTACAGGGCAGGAGAGAGACCCATGCACAGACAGGGGACAGACCCATGCAAAGGGCGGGAAACAGACCCACGCATAGGCAGGAGATAGACCAACGTACAGGGCAGGAGACAGACCCACACACAGGGTGGGACACAGACCCATGCACAGGCAGGAGATAGACCAACGTACAGGGCATGAGAGAGACCCATGCACAGACAGGAGACAGACATGCAAAGGGCGGGACACGGACCCACGCATAGGCAGGAGATAGACCAACATACAGGGCAGGAGACAGACCCACACACAGGGTGGGACACAGATCCACACACAGGGTGGGACACAGACCCACACACAGGGTGGGACACAGACCCACACACAGGCAGGAGATAGACCAACGTACAGGGCAGGAGACAGACCCACACATAGGCTGGACACACACTCATGCACAGGCAGGAAACAGAACCATGCACAGGCAGGAGACAGACCCACACACAGGGTGGGACACAGACCCACGCATCGGCACGCGCTGACCCCCGAGTTTTGATTCTAAGACTAGGTTTAAGTCCAGCAAAACTGGTCTAACTTAGGACCTTGCGACTGTTGCTAAGCAACAAATATGCTGTCCAATTTTATTTTATTTTTTGCCTTAAAAAACGAAATGCTGGCGGCAGTGTTAATTTTAACAAAGAGGAAAATTTGTCAATAGTTATAAATGTTATTAGTTATAATAGTAATAAAAATAAAAGGCCTTTTTGAAATATCAACATTTGGCAAATGTAATTGTTGAATAATTGGGAAATTATTTATATTTTAGTTCAATTGAGAGGTACAGAGACAGGTTTAGAGGATGGCACAGTTATAGTAGCAGCAGGTAAATTTAAGTGTCTATATAGGCCAACCATTTAATCAAAAATGTGAGGGATGGATACATGGTTTATATGATAATAATAATAATAATAATAATAAGAAGAAGAAGAAGAAGAAGAAGAAGAAGAAGAATGACAATAATAATAATTGTAATAATAATAATAATAATAATATACTTATAATTGTAAATATTGGGAGTTATTCTATTGTGTCATTGCTAATTACAATGCTTCTTCTTCCCATGGTGCTTAGTCGACAATGAGAGGAAAATCTACAGGGTCTCCAAGACTTCTCCAAGACTTTACCGTTAAAGCCTGGGGTGGAGGAGGCGTAAAAGGTTACTTACATTCAAGGACGGGCACATTTAAGACCTTTGCGCAATAGAACTTATTTATTTTTGGCTTAAAAATTAACTCCAAAAAGTGGTCTTAAAAGCATTTGAGAAAGTTTGTACAGCCTGCCCTGGACCTTGGCGCAGTTAGAAACAAACACTAACCGCTTAGCCACCATAATGTATTTTTTATACGTCGTACCAAAAATATATAATTTGTGAGTAAAGTGCTCTGAGAGTTTACAATTAGAATGTACTAGTCAAGTCTAGTAAGCAAGGTTATTAATACTCAGCCGGTTTTTGGGAAATGTAGCAACTTCACAACGACTGAGCAGGCTACAAAAAAAAATCTATAAAATTATTGTTACTTTTTATTGTGTTAATGTGTATTGGTATTTATTCCGTTTTTACCAGCAAATAAACTATTTTTAAAAATGCCCAGAAAATAGCTTTAAACTTTATTTAAACACCTACAATACTGAAGGAAATGTTAAGATTTCCTTTTGAGGAATGTTAATGAGGCAGAAAAGTAGACAACCATAGTGGAGTTACACAAAAAAATTGTGGCTTATCAGGACTCCAGTGATGCACTGTCTCCAGATGTAGCATCTAAAAGCACACAAGTCTTTTCACAGCTATGAGACCAGTGATGCAGCAATCCATTCCCCAAACTCCATAGGCAGACATGTGCAGTAAATGTATTTTCTGTTATACAATTATATTACCAGAGTTGAGCACAAACACAAAAACACCCATTCGACTGGGAAAATATCCTTGCAGAGAGATTTAAAGTGAATTTATTTGTTATACGAATGCCTGTTTTCTAAATTAAAAGTTGTAATTCAACAGCTATGCATAGTCTATCAATCTTTCATATATTTTGTGATTATGTACTATTTATAAATATTAATCACAACATTAATATTTGTATTATCTACATATCAATTAATGCATAGTTTCTCAGTTATGCCTATTATGAAGTGCTCCTTAATGCTCTCTTCTAGGCTTACACTAAATATGTTGAAGAATTTTCCTGTATCTTAATCATAAAACCCTCAGTGAAAAAAAAATCCCAAAAAGGATCAGTGAATAATTGTATGAAAGGCATAATTCTCACATCACTCTGTGATATCAATTTTCAGTCGTGCCTTCATAATGCATGAGGATTACAGGTAAATGCCTGCAAATACAATGCAGTGCTAAAGAATGAACCAGTCCCCAGACAAAAACAATGAAGCAAAAGCCAAGTTGTTATCCAATAGAGTTTTACTACACAAAACAAACAGGAACATCTGGCTGTCACCAGGTTAACTGCTGCCAGTCCAGACTTGCTTTCTCTCTCCCCCAGGACTGAAGTTTCAGGAACGTTCATGCTTCAAAGACCTGAGGTTCAGTAAGACCATCTGCAAGCCTTGTGTCAGCCATGTTACCTGCATGCTGAATTATGGCAAGAGTTTGATGACAGATCGATCATGCAGGGATAATAGCAGTTAATCTTAAAGATGGGAAATAAAGACAAAGACTTTTTGAAAAGCAGTATGTGCACCAATTCATATTCTGCAGCTTATATGGCAAGACTGAATACTGTTTGTGGAGCTGGTGACCTGAGTTAAGCAGTTAGTTATTCAGAAGACTGCATAGTGTTTTGTGGAGCTGGTGACCTGGGAAATGTAGTTGGCTATTCAGAAGGTTGAATACCGTTTATGGAGCTAGTGACCTGGGAAAAGTAGTTGGATATACAGAAGACTACAATCGCAATAATTTAGCATAGCCATGGCAAGTACCTAAGACGACAGTGTTGGGAACAGGGACCATGGACCGTCCAAGCAAAATCATCTCTCTCCCATCACCAAGAAGTAACACCATCAGCATTGCCCCAAGCCACTGATTTCAAAATCATACAGCCACTCACAAGAAACTGGAAACCCAGAAATAAACAAGCATTGGTTAAAACCAGTAAACCGGTATCCCACCTCTCAGTCTCATTAATGGCTCATCTGTGAGCTCCACAGAGAGAAAAAGACTCTGCAGACTCCAGGTCTTCCCACGTGGAAAACCTCTGATCACGGTTTGTGAGTTCTAGTTAACCTTACAAGGACCCAGCCTGGAAGTGGGAGGTGGTACCCTCCAGGGAAGAAGCTCCAGGGAAGAAGTTGAAGTTCGATTCTTTGTTATCCTTTGGACTGGTGTAACGCGCTCTATGAGAAGGGAAAAATGCCTGTGCGTTACTTGTCACAGGAAATTGAGACTATGGGACGGAATAAAGCAAAATGAGATTGTAAATCAGCAATGAAAAAAAAAAAAAATATATATATATATATATATATATATATATATTTGACCAGTCCAGGCTGAACGCAGATAACAATTAGCAGAATCCTAAATGATCTGCAAATTATCAGACTGCCCATCTAAAGGAGAACAGAGCGGCAACATCATGGAGCATAATGACTGGTGGTTTGCAATTAAGGCTTAAGCGATGAGCCTTTGCATCTGGAAATGCTAGCAATGCTTAAATTAAGTCAGAAGAGAGCTTAATAACTTTTCCTCCTTGACTTTTAAGTGTTTACTCTTGGGGCTATACATAAATTCGCTCTTATTTTTTTGAGTTTGTAAAGTAATTGTTGTACTAATCACAACAATGAGGTAGGCGCAGACAGAGAAGCATTCTATAGATATGCCCACAGGCAGAACCTGATGGATGAGTGATGGAAGTGTGTTTTGCTAAACGAGATCGCATTCATGCCCAACCAATTAAAGCCTTTAAAAACAAACATTAGATCAGACGAGGGAGGGCTTTTGTAATTCATTCATTCAAATCGTTTTTTTTGTTTTGTGTGTGTGTGTGTGTGTGTGTGTGTGTGTGTGTGTGTGTGTGTGTGTGTGCACGCGCGTGCGTGTGTGTGTGTGAGGTTCGTTTTTCGTTGGTTTTCGGTTTTCTTCCTGTTTAGTATTGTAGCGTATAGCACTAGAGCTGCTACTACGTGTAGTTTCAAGCATCAGACAGACACCGATTTCACAGGAATCAATGCTCTTTATTTTCACGCATGCGCTTACGACCGT
>JAOYSI010004655.1:0-14133 GCA_025775065.1 Hiodon alosoides
TATATATACACATATACACAACGGGATATATATATATAACCCGTTTTTTAAAGCTTATTTCTAGTAACTGAGCGTGTTTTTCGACATGAACCGGAAGTTTAAATTTTACCTTCTCAGTTTAGCAAAAAGAACGGTGCTGGGTTTGTTCGTTACTGTCATTTTTAAATCTTAGAAGGAAGTTCCTTACACGGAAAGTTAACTGACCCGTTGTCCCTACGTGACCTGAAAGACTTTAACGTATCCACGTATTCATTGAATTAATTTTCTCTATGCTGCTAAAAAGTTTTGCATATAGTATGTTGACATATTACTTGTTTTTTGATTTATTTATGACATCATTTGTTTTTAGTTTCTTTTTTCCAACCTTTTACTTGGAATAAGGTTTGCGTTCTTAAAGAATATTTTGAGGTGCATTCATTTTGTAGACGTTTTTCAACTAAACAATATGACAGTTTCAATATGTGTAAACTCTGTTGTAATTGTATCTATAATGTCGTTGACTAAAAGTCTGAGACGTGCCCTAAATCAGGTTATAACTCTAACAGTGTATTTGATTTGTTTGAATCATTTTCATATTAAAGTATTTCTGATGAAACGCCATGGATTACTAATTGAATAAATCAATTAATACACGTGTATATATACTGAGAAATAATTCATTAGGTTTTTTGTCAGACCAGTTTTAACCGTGTGTAATTATAGTATAGTATAGTAAAAACACATGGCTGCACCATTCATCATGGTCCTCCGCAAAAAGGCCAGTAGCACATCCTGTTATTGTATTATGGCGCTAAAATAGTGTCGCCCTTTCGTATAAGGAACTACATTACCCACAGTTAAGCCGTTCATTCACGCTCGGTGATATGGTTTGTAATTGGTCAAATTTGTATTGCGTTTTGTGAATTGAGATTATGAGCGTTGCCTGTAGCGTGATTGCGGATGAAACGTGTGTTTTTCCCGTGTCGTTAAATTGATTGGAACTCCAGGTAATATTTAAATATTTGTGCAATATATACCGCAAACTACATTTTCCGTATTCATGTCCCGATTCAGACGTATGGCTAAATCCTGATAGTTCATCGTATTGGCTAGCTAGATTTGCAAAATTGACCGTTTTCCTACTTCGGTGTCAGTCTAGTATGTTCCTATTTTTCTCAAATAAATATTTGTCTTCTTGGCATATATCCTATAATAAATACGATAGACAGGTTATTAGACGCACACGGATTTGACTTGATTATTGGCTGGCATATCTAGATTATATACTGCAACCTGTTTCTACATTCAGAAAGAGCACAACTAACTTGTGCACTATACGGTTGCAACGTCATTTATCAAAAATCAAAGTCAGAAAATAGAAGACGTTTTATATATTTATTCCAGTGCGATTCAGTATGCTAGTATATCATTTATGCCTGGTTTTGTTCACTGTATCGTACTTTTCTCTTCTAAGTGAACAGCATTATGTCTCAAGAGCCGGGCTCTAGCCAGTCCCAGACACAATCCCAGTCCCAGACACAGTCCCAGCCCCAGACACAGTCCCAGAGTGGTTCTAGCTCTTCCTCTGGCCCAGCGTCCAGCAGTCAATCTTCGTCATCCTCTGGGTCAGGAACACTGAGTTCCGTGGACACCGTTCCTGTTAGAGACCTGGCTTCCATCCCAGAAGAACCAGAGCCCCAGCCCTGGGGCCGCTTGTTACCCATGGAGAGAGGATTTAGGGTGCATAGTGAGTGATCTCTCTTCCTTAACTTGGAACTTGGGTTTGAATTTGGGTTGAGGGTGTGCTAATTTGGAGGGCATTTGAAAAGATCCTGCAGGTGCACTAGATGAAAAGGGTAGATTAATAGTAGGTAGATATCTGTATATGAAAGGAAACGGTTGAATTGCCTGGATTAGTACCCATAGTGGGTATGTGCTGAGAACACATTTTCCGTTTGTAGCACTGTGCAAACCATGAAATTTGTATACTTTTTACGTTATAAACACTCAAAATGCGTCAATGTATTTTTACTTTGTTGTGCTTTTAGACTGCATTGATGAGGAGTATTGGTTCGGGCGGGACAGTGGGTGTCACTACTGCTTCAATGACCCCATCATAAAGAGGTCTGAGAAGTATATTACCTACAGCAAAAAACACTTCCGGATTTTTCGGGTAAGCGTTATTGCCTTTGCTGCGAGTTATATCGTACTTCTGTGAGCGGGTCTCTGGCCCCTGACACGCTCTCTTGACTTGCATTACATCCAATTGTCTTAAGCCCCCACTGAACCAGGAAAATGTTAAACCAGGCGTATCGCATTATTTCAATCGCCATAAAACAAACATAAATAAGGCACCTTGGCTTTCACGTGGACCCAAAGGTCTGAATTGCTTTGCAGGAAAAAGATATTGTCTACATTGAAGACAATAGTGGAAACGGGACCTTTGTCGATGGAAAGGTTATTGGGAAGGGAAAGAAGCTCCCACTGGCCAACAACGCGGAACTGGCTTTAGCTCAGCCTCACCACAAAGGTAGGTGCTGCCAGCCTTTTTTTTTGTCCATTTGCTTGTGTATGCATTGTCTTATTCATGGTTGGTTATTCAGAGAAACATGGTGGGCCCAATGTAGCGATCGATGTTTGTGTGAAGCCAAACCAAAACTCTTATCAGAGGATAGGGTAAAAATGATCTTTTATTGTCGTTATTCTGAAATGATCTGACCCATCACGGTTAGTAGATGTCATCTTGCTTCCCTCCCCCCTACAGTTTTTGTGTTTATTGACCTCATGGTCGACGAGCAGTCTAATCTCCCTAAAGAGTTTAAAGACAAGTACCTGATTTCCAGAAAGATTGGCTCGTAAGTACACGCATACTAAATCACACTAGCAGATGTGCTCAGTAAATCTCGTCTTGATAGCCCTGTAAATGGAAAAAAAGTAAATATAATAATAATAATAATAATAATAATAGTTTTGTGTTATTTTGACATTTGAAATTTAATGCCAACATATACGTTCCGGTTTTATTTCAGTGGAGTTTGTGGCGAGGTTAAGTTGGCATTCGAAAGGGCAACGTGCAAAAAAGTTGCTGTGAAGACAATAAATAGGAACAACTTCCCGTCTACTGGAGTATGTATTGGGGGGGGGGGCTTATATTTTACTGATTTTTAGCCATTGTTGTTCAACAAATGAAACCATTGAGGAGCTGTCTTCAGAGCCTTATCTGACTTTAATTTTGTTTGTTGTTTTTATATTGTGTTGTTTTTCTAAAACTAGCTTACTACACGAAATGCGGAGAGGGAGATTGAAATTTTGAAGAAAATAGACCATGTACGTGAGTATATTTTAAATTGTAATCGTACACTTTCATCAGTTTACGTATGTCTATAGGCTAGCATTTTTCATTTTATGTCAGTTGGACAACATATCCCTCGTGTATGCCCGTCAAAACGTCTTTGGTTAGTTTTTTTGTCTGTTCCCAGCTAGTCAGGGTGGTCAATTTTTTTGCCCATTATTGTATTAAATAATCATTGAAATTGGATAGCTCTTTTTAAAGCCATGTTATTATTATTCTCCCTTTGTAGCCCTGTTTGATTAGGACGGAGGATTTCTTCCAAACAGAGGACTCTTACTACATTGTTTTAGAGCTGTAAGTAATGTGTTAAAAAAAAATTGATTTGAAATTGGTTTTCCCCCCTTTATGCGGTTCTGCAAAACATGTAGTGTTTTCCTCTGCAGTGTTCAAGCCCACAGCTTATATGATACAATGCCTTTCCTCTTGCAGCGATTTCACATTTTCTTGAATTACAAATTATTCAAAGGATCAAAACATGAACGCTCTTTTTTTCTTTGAATTGTTGAAGAAATCTTCGATAGGTCTTAATTGACTTTGCATAACGTCTTTGAACCAACACACACACACCCCCACACACACACCTCCAGGTGACAGCAATTTTCTTCTCCATAGAATTCAAGTCAGGACTTGCGCCACTCAAGGACATTCACTTTTTTATTCTTGAGTGGCTCCAGGTTAACTGCAGTTTAAATAGGATTTGCTCCATTCGCTTTTCTCTTGGCCCTGACAATTTCCCCAGTCACTGCTGACAAGGAGCATCCCCATAACATGTTTTTAATAACGTCTTGTTCCGCAGTAGCCTTGACAGGGTTCCCTAGATCTGACATGTTGGGTTATGACACTTTTTGGTAGCGCCATGTGATGATAATAATGAATGTTTGTTTTTATTTCAGGATGGAAGGTGGAGAGCTATTTGACAGAGTAAAAGCCAAAAAACAGCTAAAGGAGTCTATTGCCAAGCTTTATTTTTTTCAGATGTTGCTTGCAGTTGAGGTGAGCATATGCATATGTATATGTGTAGTCATTGAATCCCGTTTTTATTTTTTATTTTATTTTTATTTAGTTTAAAAAGTTTAACATGCACCAAGGGGGTTCAATCGGGACAAAATTGCTATCGTTTCCCTAACAGTACCTCCACAACAATGGAATCATCCACAGAGACCTAAAGCCTGAGAATGTGCTTCTCGCATCGAATGAGGATGTCTGCCTTATCAAAGTGAGCATTCTGTGATTACTTTTCTCCCTATCGGTTTAGATTAAATCATGTTTTCCCTTAGCAGCCTCAGTGACGTAAGATCTCAATAGCACATCAATCATTCAAATAAATTTTATTTGTTATAGTGCATTTTTACAAACAGAATTTGTCAGAAAGCGCTTACAGGTTGCATTTTCCAGCGGGAATCGAACAACCAGAAAACCCAGTGCCAATTTGGAAAACAATTGACCCCAGAGGCAGTCAAGAGAACTCCTGGAAAATGACATATTCAGACACATACAGAATAAGGCAAACTGAGGTGCTTTTTGGGAGATCTGCACTGACCTGGTCTTCTTGACCGCATCAGCTAGTCTATCAAAAAAAAAAAAGTGTAACGACTGTCCTCCCCTGTCAGATCACAGATTTCAACCAGTCTAAGATCCTGGAGGAGACCTCTTTGATGAAGACCCTGTGTGGGACACCCACTTACCTGGCGCCCGAGGTCTTCACAGATGCAGTAACGGTGGGATATAGCAGGGCCGTAGACTGCTGGAGTCTCGGCGTACTCTTGTTTGTCTGGTGAGTTTTGAGGATTTAATAGTCTCTGTAGCAAACAAGTAGTGGCTTGGACACAGCCAAGGTTAGTGCGCTTTGTGTGTAGAACCGGTATAGAAACCAAATTTTACATTTTTATATATATAGTGTCCTCTGTAAGCATTAGGATGGTGATGTGAAAATTGTTATTTTTGCTATATACTCTAGGAATTAGAAGTTGGATAAATATGAGGCAAAAGAACAGAATCTTACATTTGATTTCTGGGTGCTTTTAGGCATATATGTTTACCAACTTGGAATAACCCCCCCTCATTTCATGTGAGCGTAAGTATTGGGACAAATTGAATGAAAGCAAATTTAATTAATATGCTATTACTGGTTAGAAATGGTTTAGTTCCATATATCTAGCATGCAATGGCACAAAGCAACCCACTAACATCACCAAAATCTGGGTTTCTGACTTGATTCTGCTCTCCAGCATGTTCAATTCTGTATGAATGAAATCAGGAGATTGGCTTGGCCAGCCTAAACCTCCCCCCCCAAATGAACTCCCTAGTGTTGGTCACTGTCACTGCAGCATTGTGAACTGCCGCGTAATGAATCTGGAGGCATTCTCTTGTACATGCTATAGCCGTCATTAGTTGCATCATAAAAAAAGATGAGTGAGCTCGTTTCAGAGGCAGCCATGGATGCCCAAGCCTAACTCCACTCCCATGACACTACCTCCACTACGCTTCACAGTTGCGGTGCCATGACACTACCTCCACTACGCTTCACAGTTGTGGTGCCATGACACTGCCTCCACCACGCTTCACAGTTGAGGTGCCATGACACTGCCTCAACCACGCTTCACAATTGAGGTGCCATGACACTGCCTCCACCATGCTTCACAGTTGAGGTGCCATGACACTGCCTCCACCATGCTTCACAGTTGAGGTGCCATGACACTACCTGCACCATGCTTCACAGTTGAGGTGGTATGCTATGGATCATCTGCAGTTCCTTTATTTCTTCAAATTCTCATCAGCCCATAAGAACTGTGTTCTCAAACTCTACTGGCTCACCTTTTTATTTTACTTTTTATCAATTTTTAGTGCTGATGAAAGGTTTGCACCTTGCAGTGTAGCCTTTGTAATTCTGCTGCTGAAGCCTTCTGCAAATTGACAATTTTACACCAGCGTTCTAGCGATTGTTTTCAGTTTTTCTTCACAGCTCTGATAATTTTTTTGTTCAACTGCAATTCCTTTAGTATTCAGCTCAAATAACAATTTTCACTTCACCATACCAGGATTTATGGAGGGCTGTCTATAGTGATGTACAGCAATTATTTAAAAATTAGCATGTTTCATAAATGCGGACAACCGCGTGGATAAAGATGCTATGCTTTTTTGCTGCTGTCTGTCCTGGTACATCAGTGAGACAACAAAGTGTGAACATTCACTTTTGTTTTGTACAGTGCATTGTGTGCATTGTATACAGCAAACTGTGCATCATATCTGTACTTGTGTAATATGATTGGGGGAACAGAGCTGAGTCCTGAGAATACAAGTGTTGCTGAAAAGGATGATGAATGGTGTATGGAGCTGAAAATAGAAAGCAGGATTACACTTTTACTCTAAATCATGTATATGAAGAATAGATCAAGCTAAAAATGGCCATTTCCCTTGATGATCTCCGCGAGGAGTCCAGATAATGAATAAATGGGCCCATGTGTTGGAGTAAGATTTTAAATATTTATTTATTTTATTTATAAAGTGACATTTTTAATAGATTGCAGCGAACTGTCAAATTTTATAATTTTTCCAGCTAAGCAGTATTAAGCAGCATCACACAAGTAGAATTTGTGTATGTTAGGATGGAAGGCTGAGATGGAAGTCACCATTTAAACTGAGGGGGAGAGAGGGGTGTCTTGTTCTAGGATTTGAGGTTTGGTCGTGACATTCTTCCAGAAGTAGGTGGACACATCTAGGTTGCGTGGAAAGAGTGTCGGGTTCATGATTCTGACAGTCCCATGCATAGAAATTTACGTCTTGTATAACGTGATATACGGATATACATTATATATAAAATAGTTTTTGGTTGGAGATAATTCCTGGTATTTAATGAATGTGATTTTCACACTGTCAGGAATAAATTTAAAAATTACTTTGTTGTGCAAGGCAATTTTAAGCAGGTTTATGATATATTTTCTTGTTTCAATTCAACCACGGATATGAATGAATGTGAAAATGCCTACAGGCATCAGAGTAATCAGCTATAGAGGTTAGTTTCACGCTGTAAAGAAAAACGGCAAAGCACAATGTTTTGGATGCCTCTTAACATTAGCACATCATTCAGAAATTACCAGAATTTGTATCTTGTAACTTCTCACTTGAAAAACGCATGCATGTAAATAACGATTAATGCAATTAACATGCTAGAAATTGGGTTACTTAGGGCAAGTTCGGGTTAAATTGGCAAATAATCCCATAGGTTGTTATATGAAAAATTGAGTATTTTGTATTTTGGTTTCATCCTAAAGTGCTCGACCATTCATAACCACGGCAGGTTCTGTTTTGTTGTCTCTCGCCATTGCAGTTTGGGAGGATATCCCCCGTTCCAATCAGAAGGGGTCGAGATGACCTTCAGGGAACAAATCACTCAAGGGCATTACAGGTTGATCCAATCAAAGTGGCAGAATATCTCTGAGCAAGGTAAACGGAACGAGTTGCAGGTTGTCTTCTTCGATTGCAGGTTCTGACTGTATAGTTTTCTACTGCACCTTTAAACAAGAGGTGTTCTTTAAACAAGAACGAGTAAGACAATGGTCCTGATAAAAAAAAAAATAATAATTATCAAGTGTTTTTGTACTTCTGTATTTCTATTCATAGGACAGCTTTACTCTTTTTCAGCCTTGGATCTTGTCAAAAAACTCCTGGTGGTGGACCCCAAAAAACGACTGACCATTGAGGAGGCACTTCAGCACCCTTGGCTGCAGGTAAGATCTATAAAATATATGGTTTCTGTCTTTCTCACTGAGTATTTACTAAAATGTGGAAAAACCAATGCTAAGATTCCAGAATGCAGATCTTCACATGTGTTAGCATTGTTTATTATTTTTGCTTCAATTAAATGTTTTTGGCAAATAATGCTTTCCCTTTGTGAACTTGACAGCTAAATGGTGAGTCTTCCTGTCCTAAGTACTATCTGTTACGGATCTGCATTTCTATTTGAAAGTTTGAAAAAACAACAACTCTATTTAATAAAATTTTCTACCACCCAATTTGTTTTCGCCAGTTGTGGTAATGCATTTTGGTACGTCGCTATGACTCCCACCGCTACGCATGGGGAGGGTGAGGAAGTACGACTGGGCTTCTCCAATCCTGGTCGCCTTTGAGCCAGTCCCGTTCGTTATCCACCCTGCAGGCTACAATGCTCACACGAGAGGTTGGAAGGGCACGTACTCTCTCAACGGGACTGCAGGCGCCCGGGAAGCTGGTATGCTTCTTAGCTTGTTAGCGAAGAGCCAAAGGAAGCCCAGGCGACTTAACCCAACACTGCTGTGCTCTCCTGGTCACAATCGGCTAACGCCACGAGCCAGATTCAAACCCTGAAACTCCAAGCCAAAGGAAGCCTAGGTGATTTAACACAACGATGCTGTGCTCTCCTGATCACAATCGGCTAACGCCACGAGCCAGATTCAAACCCTGAAACTCCAAACCAAAGGAAGCCTAGGCGATTTAACACAACGATGCTGTGCTCTCCTGATCACAATCGGCTAACGCCATGAGCCAGATTCAAACCCTGAAACTCCAAGCCAGAAGAAGCCCAGGCGATTTAACCCAACGCTGCTGTGCTCTCCTGGTCACAATTGGCTAACGCCACGAGCCAAATTCAAAAACCCTGAAGCTCCAACCCAAAGGAAGCCCAGGCGATTTAACCCAACGCAGCCCGGACTGTGCGGTAGGCCACTGCTGTGCATTCCTGGTCACAATCGGCTAATGCCATGAGCCAGATTCAAACCCTGGAACTCCGGCTCAGCCAGCACTCGGGGTGAATGCCTTTACCAACTAGACCGCTTGAGAGGCTCACAAACGGCATTAAAGTTTAATTCAAGCTTGGAACATTTCAGTCCTCCGTATGTACGAGAGCAAAGTATAAAACAAAAAGGCTAACACAATGTAAAACACAATGGCTAACGCTACGCTGACTGACTGTCTCTCTAGGACGAGGACATGAAGGCCATTGCCCATAAAGTAATGCATCCTGAGGAAGCCGTTACAGCCACTGACAAGGTAAATAATTAATCAGAACATATAAACGTCCCATGTAAGTCAACAACCCAAGTGCATTAACTGAATGAACAAATAAACATTTGCATATCTAGGTCAAGTTCCTTGCGTAGAAGCATGTACTTTATAATACAGAGGTGAATGCAGGTGGAGGTGTGGTTCAGGATCAATGATGCTTTTGATGAGACCCTTAGGAAAACAAGCAAAGAATTTTTAAAGAAAAATCTCTTACAGAAAAAAAATATTCTTTACATAAGCATTGTCAATCACCCATCGACATTCTAAACAAAGTAGCCACAACAAACAGCCCCCATGACATACATTAACACAACAGTTCAATAGTTTACCGTTGTATTCGGTGTGTGAGCGTAATCGTCCATTGACAGTTGAGTTTGCTACATTACAACATTTGAAACTATGTATATAAAACTGAATTCTCACATATTGCGTACAGTAACCAGGAAATACAGGCATATAGTATCTGCAGATCCATCTCTACCCACCAGCTTACCAAGGTCCACCACTTACTGTTTACAGAAGAGGGAGGAAACAGACTGGTCCATGCCAGGTTTAACCCAAATCCTAATTACTGAACCAGTCTGAAATGGCAGTTATTAGTGTGGAAACTGCACAATTCAATAATCAAGTGTCAACACTTTCAACACCTGTACACAGGGAACGATATCGTAACATGTCCATCGTCCCATTTTATTTTATATGATTATATGATAACGCAAAAGTACAGTAAGGAGCATCTACAGGAATTATCCAGCTGCAATACATATTCATGATTTCAGACATATTTTCATGTTCAGGTCTTGAGGATAAGACTACAGTAAGAGGGAGTGACGTAGATGAGACTGGACAGAAGGAAGACTTGCTATATGTTTACACTTAAATACGAATACGCCGACAGTCCGATAGTCATGTTATAGTTAGTGTTCAAAAATGGAAAGCTGAACGATTAGAACACCAAATAACTTTCGATGTTATCCTTACCCAACTCGCAATTTTATGCCTTGCCTGTCATTACATGTAAGTCATACCGCTGATGACTGTTAGTTTCATGATATTTGTGTCCATTATAACTCGTAAATGAAAAATGTGGTATTGTTTATGGAACAACAGCATTATTTAGATGAAATTACAAAGAAAAGATCAAATGTGAGAAATGTCTTTAAAAACACACACATGCACATCCCCACAAGAGCTTATGGAGGTCAGTCTACAGAAACAGTTGCTGCTGCTTTACAATAGTGAGACCGTATCAAGTTCAAGCAGAATTGGTTCATTTTTCGATTCAAGTTAACTGAAGGCCAAATGTCTGTCTGTTTTTCATGTGACTGTTCAGCAGTTCCTCTTAGACATATATGAATATGTATATTTCTATATAGGCCTCAACCAATCGTAAGCGTCCACTTGAAGATAAAGATGAATTGCCAGGGAAGAGGAGGGCAGGTCCATCTTCAGCTCCTACTGATTGAACACTACACAGGATTCTTTTTCTGTTTAAATAATTTTTCAATCACCCTTGCAGGAATTTCCATATTATGACTGAGACACACCACACAAGTACATTCCTGTTTGATTTGTTTAATTATTTCTGTACATTTTAAATAAAACTGCTGTATTTTTTATTTTGTGTTCTTGCATTCTGTTAGTGTTTATCCCAACATCTGTTTATCGTAGCATTTTATTGGTTATTAATTAATCTTTAATTATACATTGTTTCGTATTGATTTTAATTTTGTGTTATTTTCAGTCTTACTGCCAAACTAAGTAAAACAATTTACTTGTAGGATATAAGGTCTGCTACTGGTATAAGTGAAATATTCAATTGCACACATCTCACTCAAAACCTTAGCTAGCCTTTATATATATATATATATATATATATAAATAATTATACACACCCAGATGTGTTTATAATTTAGCTCTCGACCTGTCTCGGAGGCTATACAGCACATCATGGGCATGGTCGAATGAATCCTTAAGTGCTGACTGCACCCTGCTCCTCCACGCTGCCAACTTGGGACGCTCCTTCAGAATGTCTCTGCCACCACCCAGGGGCTGAGGGGGGAAAGGGCAGTTTAACAGAACGGCCGAACGGGACAGACTTATCTGATGTTTCGGGCGGTGTGGTTTTTAGCCAGGCACCTCCTACCTGCATTAATTCACACAAAGCTAGCAGGTCAGCTATGCTGATGTCATCGCCGCACAGGAAGGGCTGCCTCTTCAGGAACATAATCTCAAGCTTCTCTAGTGTGTCGTTCACCTCTGACAGTGCCCACTCGAGCTTCACGGGGTCCGCTGGCTGCCCAGTCATGCGGGGAATTAAAACCTGCAAGACATTCACTTACCCTCACAACAACCGCTTCACAAAGTGTACCCCCCTCCCCACGTAAAGCCTGACGATTGTCAGACGAAAGACCACGCATCTCTGAGACGTTAAATTTTAAAGAGTCACGGCGTAAAACAAGCCCTACCTCCATCAAGAAGACCTTGGCAGCATGTGGTCGAGTGTGTGTGTGGTGCCAGGCTGTGTACTCATCCACTCTGGCCCTGAGCTTAGGCTTTCTGGGATACCAGTGCTCAGGGACACGGTAGTTGGTGGCCAGATACTTTAATATGGCGTCGCTGTAATCAAAGATTAGAGTAACAATGTGCCCCCAACAAGGAGGTTTTTAAGCACAGCGGAATTTTTTTTTGTTTGTTCCTTAATTGGAAATGCTTCAGGCGCCAATGCTTAGTTCCAACGTCTTTTTAGACTATCAGGATTCACTTTGAGGTGCTAAAGTTTTCACAAAGTATCTGTAACTTATCTTGATCCTCCTTGCTTACCTTTCAGTTAGAACAAAGCCATTGTCTACCATTACAGGAACCTTCTGCATGGGATTGAGCTTGGTGAACTCAGGTGTTTTATTCTCCCCTAGATACATGATTCATTGACATTGTCACAATAATGCTTTAATACACAAATATAATATTAGTTCAATGAACGGATTGAAAACATTCTTAATAATCGAAATAAAGAAAAATAATGTAACGCAATGCCAAGATGGCGATATGAGCGATGTGCATCAGAAAGTCTCTATTAATAAAAGTTGGAATTCACATGTGTCGTTAACTATTATTCTGAAAATGTGCGTCCTTTAAATGCAATTTGTATAGTCTGAACATACACCATTTCACTCGTTTGTATGAGAAGGTTATATAACAGTACGTCGCAGTGCTCAAATGAGTTACAGAATATATAGGGCAAAGTGCAACGTGCATAAATACACCTAAACGAGCATTTCTCAATGTGAATATTAATTTTTCAACTATCTTCTGCTGTTTCACCCCTATGAATGCAACATTTGTTGTTAAACGCTGATTAAATATAAGCACTGTATTATATTGACTTGGCTAACTGGCTAATTGTATCCAGTCAAGTTAAAATTGTTGTACATTCGTCTCACCTTTTCGTAGAGCTACAGTTTTCACCGAGTGCGGTATTTTATTGTGATTAATAAATATTTGCACAGCTCTGCAAGGTTGGGACAATAAATCCAAATAAACCTCAAGAACTGCTTTCCCTGCCATGTCGTTTTCTTCTCATTCGCCAGAATACACACCGTATCTCAACTACGTAATTTACGTGCAGTCCATTGCAGTGAGGAGGCGGGGAAAACGTTATGCCGTTATTATTGGGGAGCTGTAGTCTGTATGCAGAACTTTGCTCAGCGCTGTTTCAAGGTTATGTTGGAGGGGTGAAATTATGCTCGTAAGGATACGTTAGTTATATTCGATTTAATTGAATATTGCTATCCTTTCCCCAGTCACACAAAGTAATATTTTGTATCTGCATCTGTTAATTTGAGTATTGACGATCGCATAAATCGAATCAAAACGAATTAATCGTTGATATTCATACTAGTGACCTACTTATTGATCAAATCCAGTTGACCAATATCTCATACGTACCTGCTTTGAAGCAGTTATGTAAATTGAGGTTCGTTGCTTGACTTAAGACTGCAGTCACGTGTGGCTTTTCTTTGAGGAGGTTTTCTCCACTAAGTACACTCTATGGACAGAAGTATTGGGACAAAACTCTTAATCATTTGAATTCAGGTGTTTCATTCAGTCACATTGCTCAGGTGTATAAAATCAAGCACCTAGCCATGCAGTTTGCCTTTACAAACATTTGTGAAAGAATGGGTCGTTCTAAAGAGCTCACTGAATTCAAGTGTGGTATTGTAATAGGATGCAACTGTTGCAACAAGTCAGTTCGTGAAATTTCGTCCCTCCTAGATATTCCACGATCAACTGTAAGTGGTATTATTGCAAAGTGGAAGAGTTTAGGAACCACAGCAACTCAGCCATGAACTTTGTCAGACCATGTAAAGTTACAGACTGGGGTCGCAGAGTGCTGAGGCGCATAGTGCGTAAAATATGCCAACGCTCTGCTGACTCAATAACTTAATAACAGAGTTCCAAACCTCCTCTGGCATTAACATCAGCACTAAAACTGTGCCGGGAGCTTCATGGCATGGGCTTCCATGGTCGAGCAGCTGTATGCAAGCCATACATCACCAAGCACAATGCCAAGCGTTGGATGGAGTGGTGTTAAGCATGCCACCACTGGACTCTGGAGCAGTGGAAACGTGTTCTATGGAGTGATGAATCACGCTTCTCTATCTGGCAGTCTGATGGATGAGTCTGGGTGAATGCCAGGAGAACGTTTCCTGCCTGACTGCATTGTGCCAACTGTAAAGTTTGGTGGAGGAGGGATAATGCTA
>JAOYSI010004656.1:3690-14132 GCA_025775065.1 Hiodon alosoides
AAAGCCCTGCTGTGAACACTGAGTCATGACGGTGCGTTTATTCGGCTGCTGTTGAAACGCCCATGCTCTGGTTTAAAGCCCTGCTGTGAACACTGAGTCATGACGGTGCGTTTATTCGGCTGCTGTTGAAACGCCCATGCTCTGGTTTAAAAAGACTGTTCCCAGGAGCTCCCTGGAACAGGACCAGCTTTCACAGCGGTGCAGTAAACAGTTACTGATAGTATACTAAAAAAAGACGACGACAATGAGGAAGAAAAGGAATGTCTGGTGTTTTAATGTGTGCGTGATATCAACCAAAGTCGTGACGCGGCCTTTGTTTGTAAACAGTACTAGGGCGTCGCACTCGTCAGCGACGGATTAAAGATGATGCCAGTCTAATGGTTTGTTGTGTCTTGTGTTTATGTGCAGGGTGAGACCAGTGCCAAGCGCCAGCGTCTGTCCCAGCCGTCTGTGTTGGATCTGACGTCAGCGTCCCCCTCAGTCCCCTCTCCCCCCATGCGCCCCTGGGAGCTGCCCTCCAGGCACCGGGTGCGGCCGCACCCACACCAGCACCAGCACCAGCACCAGCACCAGCACCAGCACCAGCACCAGCACCAGCACCAGCACCAGCATCAGCATCAGCACCAGCATCAGCATCAGCACCAGCATCAGCATCAGCACCAGCACCAGAACCCTCACCCTCACCAGCACCAGCACCAGCACCCTCGCTACCCCACCGAACAGTGCTACATCACGGCCCGAAACCACCACAGGTGAGAGTGCGGCGCCGACCAGGATCTGCGGTGATGTGCCGCTTTTCTCCACAGCAAAAGCTGTGCCGCTGCGATCTGATGCCCAAACGGCGGACGAGGGAGTTTTTCTCCCCTCCACCGCGGGCTCAGGCTAGGGGAACAGGCCCGGGAAACGTTGTACCATTGTGTCTGTAAAGCGTTTTTTGTGACGTGTAATGTAAACAAATTGATTGATCAATCGTGTGGAAACGATGGAAGTCTTGATTCTAATGACGTAAAAGAAGAGTTTGACAGAATAGCCCTCCTATGGGGGCCGTGAGACTCAGAGTGTGCTGAACACCGATCTCGGCTTGTGTTTAAATGAGCTCTCTCTCCCCTTCCCAGCCCTCCCGCCAGGCGCCAGCACGTGCACCGGGACTGGCTCGTTCGAAACCTCCACTCCCAGCACGGCTCCTCAGGAGGGGGGCACGAGGAGAACTACCGCCACCTGCCCCAACCTCACCAGAACTACCCCTACGGAGAGGCCTCAGGCCTGGAGGAACCTCGGGCCTTCCACCCGCACACCCTCCCAACCCACATGATGCACCCCTCAGCCCACTCCCAGCAGCAGAACGCGCTGATGATGGACCTCCATGAGCAGGTGAGTGCAGAAGCCCGGGTGTTCAGGGGTGCTTTGTGCTTGGGCCCTGGAACCCAAACTGCCGCGGTTAAATATCCGGCGTGTCGCTCTGGGTAAACCGCTTCTGCGGTGTTACTTCTCCCTGCAAGTCTCAACGTTTCTCCCCCCTCCTTCTCCTCCCCCAGCTCCAGCAGAGCACGATGCCGGTCCCCTACGCGGTTTCCGCAGTGCCGCCTCACAGCCTGCACCCGTCCCTCTGCACGGGGCAGCACCTCCCCGCCTACTCCGCTCAGCAGCAGGTCCCGGGCTGCTCGATGGTCTACGGCAGTCCGCACTACCCCGTCAGCGTGTCCCAGCCTGTGAGTAGCCCGCGCGCTTCTGTGATGGAGCGGATGTTTACTGCGTATGCTGTTAAGGAGTGGCTAAAAAGCGCAGGGATCCCGATTTAAGTCTTGTGGTTTGCTGCCCTCTGGTGGCCGCAGTCGCGCTGTTCCACCGAAGCTTGGTTTGGGTTTAAGGTGTGTAATGTGTAGAATAAAGGCGTTGCGTACAGAGGGTAACGGTTCGTCTCTCTCTGTCAGATGCTGCGGGCGTGCTCAGTGCCGTACGGCTACTCCTCCCTGATCTCCGCCGACCCTTTCCAGCTGCGCCGGCCCCACCTGCCTCCACCGGCACAGTTTGTGCCCATCCAGATGCCACAGTCCAGATCGGTGAGTATCAGCAGGATTTGCTGGTGCCTGTGACCCGCCCGCCTTTCTGAAGCCCAAGCAACTGATCTCTGTTTTCGCTCTCCCATCCGCTACAGAGAGCCGACATCGAGGTGGAGCTCCTCGGGGAACACCTGTCGGCGAGCAACACCTTTAACTACTCCCAATCGCCGCACCCCAGCACACTGTCCCCCTCTACACAGCTGCAGTTCCTCTCTCACGAGCCCCTGCCCCAGGAGCTGTTTGGAGGGGTAAGGCCGGACAGGACGCCATTCGGGGACCTCGGGAAGCCCCGCGGGGGGGGGGGTGTTATTTGGGCTCCCTGTAATGGGCGTAGATGTTTCTGCTTAAGAATGATGTTGGCAGTCAAGTGCTGTAATGGGGGGAATACAGAGCACCGTTCTTAGTGCTACAAAGCTCTGTCTCTGCTCTAGCAGTACCAGGGCTTCAGTTCAGTTCAGTTTCAAAAAGATTGAGCTAAAATAAGGTGTAAAACATGGTGTTTTAGGTAAAGAAAACTATTTAAGCCCTGAGCCGTATATCTTAATGTGAGATCTCATCTTTATGTTAGTTTAAAGCACATTGAAATGACATTAAAATCAAATAGTGATTGTTTGGGACTTTAAAATGTCGGTAACAGCTCTCTTTCTTTCTCCCCAAACAGTCGTACCCCCACATCATTTCACGGCGGATCACGAGGCGACGGTATCGAACCCAGCAGACTCTGGCTACTCCATCCTACTACCCCAGCTTGCTGCCGTACTTCCTGTGAGTATCGCGTACCAGAGTCCAGCGCGGAGTAATCGACCCGGTCGAGATGCCCGAGCACTGTAATAAATAGCCAATCTAGACCTCCGCTGAGCGTTTTTCCATTTCCCATCATCCTTCAAAGAGAAAGCGGTTTGCGAAACGTTAGCAATTTCTTTGTCTAACTTTTATGATTTACGTTTTTTTCTGTGTTTCTTTGTCTAACTTCTGATTTTTATATTTTTTTGTTGTTGCATGCTTTAGAGACAGTCCAGAGGCAGTTAGCGAGATTGACAGTAGGGTAGAAAGACAGGATGTTCCTCCCAGCCCAGAGTCTCGGCCCGTGACTGTAAATCTCGTCCCCAGTTCAATGCTCCCCGTACAGCCCTCAGTGGGGCATAATGTCAGCCTGGAGCTGGACGTGGACGGCGACGACGAGGAGAACTACGAGGTGTGCCTTAGCCCTCTGTGCACGCACACCGACGCACGCACATCCCCCCCCACTTTATTCTTTAGCTATGCGGACAGATTAACACAGGTGCGGGTTCACATTGAGCACACTTACACAGCCTGATGTTTTACTGAATCGATTCGGGTACCTCGCTGATGGGTCCTGCAGCAGTGCTGAGAGTATGCTGTAACACCATTCAACAAGCGTGTGCGTGTGCGTCTGTGTGCATGTGCGTTCAACAAGCGTGTGCGTGTGTGTGCGCGTGTAAGATTATTCCTTCTTCCTCCCACCCACATTATCAGCTTCTTCCCGAAGTATAGCACTAACACTAACAGTTGTCCCCATGTCCTCAGGCCCTGCTAAACCTGGCTGAACGTCTGGGTGAAGCCAAACCACGAGGTCTGACCGAGGCCGACATCGAACAGCTTCCATCCTACCGGTTCGACCAGGACAACCACCAGTCCGAGCAGACCCTGTGAGTTCTCCTCCGCAGTCGCATGCCTCATGGTCTGCGAGACGTGCCACCCAGTGTGTGTGTGTGTGTGTTTGTGTGTGTGTGTGTGACGCCGCTGTTTGTGTGTTACAGGTGTGTGGTCTGCATGTGCGAATTCGAGTCCCACCAGCTGCTGAGAGTTCTGCCCTGCACTCACGAGTTCCACGCCAAGTGTGTGGACAAGTGGCTGAAGGTGAGTACGGGCGGAGCGCGCCCGGGGTGTGGGGGGGCTGCGGCCCGGTCCGTCTCCAGCGCAGGCCCGGAGCTAACCCAGGCCGCTCTCTCCCTCCAGTCCAACAGAACGTGCCCCATCTGCCGGGCCGACACCTCAGAGGTCCAGCGCGACTCAGAGTGACCAGCCTGCCCTAACCCTGTACAGAAGGCTGGACTCCTCACTCTCCTCCGTTTCACTGCCTTTCCTCACCGCCCCATTGCGCGCTGATGTATTATTATTATTATTATTATTATTATTATTATTATTATTATTAAGTTTTATAAGATAGTATTTTCATTCTGAAAAAATAACAAAAAATATATTAAAAATATAAGCATTCATCATTGTTTGACTGTGTTATTGAGACTCCAAAGATTATTTTTTATCATTATTGAATGGTATATAGTTTTTTTTTTGGTTTGGTTTTGTCATTTGTGTGCACTGACAGTCCCAGATATGTGAGAGCATTATGGAGTGTGGCTGTAGGTTTAACATGGAGATTGACTGTGAGCATGTGCTTTTTGTATTGGGTTATTAAATACATCAAATTTATATTGGAGGGGGTTGGGGGGTTAAAGAATCCAACCTTCTTTTTCGCTGAATCGTAAATGCAAAGCTGTAAATGTGAGTTCCAGGGGAGGTGTGGTTGTCCGATGACAACAAAGCATTTTGTCTTAGAGAACTGAAATACTGTGAGGTGCGTGGCCCGCTTGACACGTGTGTCTGCGAGAATACGTGATGCTGAGCACCGCTGGTAACCTGTTTAATTTATACAGTACCCTGTAGTTCAGTACACTGGTTTCAACCCGTTTAATTTATACAGTACCCTGTAGTTCAGTACACTGGTTTCAACCCGTTTAATTTATACAGTACCCTGTAGGTCAGTACACTGGTTTCAACCCGTTTAATTTATACAGTACCCTGTAGGTCAGTACACTGGTTTCAACCCGTTTAATTTATACAGTACCCTGTAGTTCAGTACACTGGTTTCTTGCATCCCCTTTTCCTTATTTCATTCTGTCTTTTTTTCCCCAAAACTTTTGTTTGGTTGAAGATGTGCACTGACGGTGTGGGAGGGAGACGGGGCAAGCAGTGTGTTCATTCGTCAGCTTTTGTTTTCTGTTCTCGCAGCTAATTTGCTGAACTTTTTGTCATCTTACCTTCCACCCCACTTCTCTCAGCCCCTCTCCCGGACACCCGCGGTGACCCTTGACCCGGATGGCTGTTTGGCCATTCCAACATTTTAATCAGTGTTCTGGCACAATGTTCCCACCGCAGGTCTACGTTTACGGTTTAATCCCGTTTCCGGGAATGTGAGCACATATCCGTTTATCTGGCCCTCTCCTGACTGGCTCACGTTGTGTTGATCTCTGTGTCCTCCTCGTACCTAATACCAAAGTGGGACCGCGACCTCGGGCCATTCCCCTTACGCTTGGGTTTGGTGCATAGCCGTTTGCTGCGCAAAAAAGAAGCACAAATCTTTCGTTTTCGAGCGTAGTGACAATTGGAAGTTTGAAGTGACTGATGTCATTTGTCAGGAGCTGGGCTGAATAAAACCTGGATTTTTGAGTTATTTATATATATATATATATATATTTTTTTTTTTTTTTTTTTTTTTTCCCCGTCTTTTTGGTTTTTGTCATGATTCACGAAACCTGCTCACACGCCAGCTTCCTGCCACGGTATCTTTGCCTCTCACCCCCTCCCCCCATTTTATCACTCTGAATGTCTTTAGAATAACCAATTTTCAGATCCAGCCCAGTGTCTTAATACATGAGATGCCTTTTTACAGTTCTCTGGTGTTGAGACATCAGTGTAGGTCCTTCACGCCTTTGTTATTGAAAGGATGTTCTTGGGGGGACTGGCGACCTGTTACCTTATGTGTTTCCTCCCCTGCTTGGTACACTTGCAGTTACCTCATTTTTACTATTTATCTATTTTCAGAATGTGCTTAACCAATATGAGAGCTTTTGCAGTTTCTATCCCTTCAATTAAAGTTAAATCGTATAATTTAACTTGACGTTGTTGTGTCATATGTATTATATATGTAACCAAAATTTATTTGAAGGCTTGATATAAGATTTTTAAAGATTTGTACATTTTTTAATGAAACTATCATTAGTAATGCTTTGCGGAGTACTTGCGATGAAGTTTTATTTTATTCCTTGTGCCCAATGTTTTGGATTTGAGAGGATGGTTCTCAATAATAAATGTATAATGTACACCGACTGTCAGAATTGTATGGTTTGTTTTTTGGAATGTAGTAACTGCAATACTCCTTTTCGCTTTACTTTGAAAGTTAATGCCACTAGATGGCGATGTTAGTGTTTTTGCATTGGGAATCGGAAAGCCTTCCGGTTGGGTTGACTGTAATGCTGTTACAATCAAGAATGATTATTTCATGATTATATATGAGGTTATTTTAGACCGTGATGTTAGCTTTCTGTTGTTTGTGGTACTATATTCACATTACTGCAAAAAAATTGCACGTATTTTGAAAATTAGTTTAATCTTTAAAGTGTGGCAACAATTGCTAGTGTTTTTGAGGAACTGGGGTAGATAATTGCCTAATTAAGAATTATAAAGTAAAATTTTTTGCAAATGGATATGAAGCTCATAAGAGGAATACCCCCAGTATAACAGGAGAGTGATCTGAGTGCAAGGAAAGGGTCCGATTTGAGATTCCTGGGACACTTCAAGGGCATGTGCCCCCTTCTTTGAGAGGGTTTTTAAAAGATTTTTTATATATGCATGACAGGCAGTGCTTTGGAGGCCTAATCCAAATCTCCGTGGAGCCAACTGCAGCGATCAGCTTCTTAATTTCCAAACTTCAGTGACTGTTTCAGTCATGGGCGTGTGGAAGAGGCTATTGTAGATTGTTTGGTGCGTGTGCACGCGCGGTGTGTGGTGTGAGCGCTCGGTGTGCGTTTGCGTGTATGTGCACGTGCTCGCCCATGGGGCAATATTACGTTCTTTGGTACTGAAGAAAGAAGAAGCCACTGTTGATCATATGCGTGTATGTAGCAATGGGCTATGGCGCTATAACGTGCCGCACTGGTTTCTCAGCCTGGATGAGCTTTGGGTGTTTTACACCACATCAGCCCATACACGACTAATCCTTCCTGAACTGTAATCCTCTCCTAGCGCGTTTGTGCTTTCCTCGGGAAAGTGGCAGACCCGGACCGCTGCTCTGTCGGTCCGCGCGCCCACATGGATCGGCACGCGCGCGGAAGCTGAATTTCCCCTGTCTCAGACTGCGCCGCTCCGTAATCCCATTAGTGACCGCCTACTCCCCAGCTGTGCGATGTGGAAACCGGGCTGCGGTCATCTGGGTCCCGAAGCTCCGTTCTGTGGTGGAGACCCCGCCCCTCTCGGACGAAAACGTCACCTCTCCTGCTGCATTAACTGGCGTGAGGGCTGTCGGCCGCGCCGTTCCGGAGACTGTTGCTCTCTTTTTTTGCTCTCTCGGTTTTACAGCTGGTTTACGCAGCCAGACGTTTACCGAATCTAATCAAGTACGTGTGGGGCAACTTTACCCCAACAGGACTCTGAATGGGCCTGGATAATAGGCCTGGACCCCATACGGTAACCACTGAACCACCTCTTGGGTTTAATGTTTCTCCTTCCCATTACCGTGCACTGAGCTCCATTTACAAACGGTCATGATCAATGTAGACTGATTGCTTTTTGCGGGTGGGTTTTTAATGCGTCTATTTGTGTACGGTCGGTGCGGAGTGATTACCGCCTGACCCTGGGGCCAGCCCTGTTTCACCTGCGTTAGCGTTAGCTGGGAAGTCGCATCTCTGGCTCAGTGCATCGCTTTCTGTCCCCGCCGGTCCGTCCGCCCCCCCCCCCGCGCGATCGCCACGGTCTCACGGGTAACGGTGCGTGACGCTTTCACACCGAGCGCGGTGCCACACAAGGTTAAGAGACCCGATGTCTCGCGGAGGAGAGAGACCGACTTTGCATATTGCTCTTTCATGCACTGATGGTGCGTTGAGCACTCGGGAGGGTCGTTAAGCCAGTGACGTGGTGTTGGAGACATACATTTACCGATTGTAAGGGGAAGCTGTCAGAATGAATCTTGACATTTAAATAAAAAAACCCAGATGCAACCCACACAGTGATTTTATACAAAACAAAATGCTTTCTCCATGCTGTAATGGCCGAGTATGACCAGAAAATTACCTCTCAGGTTTGAGAAAAGAACTTTTGGGCATCTCTGTCTGGTTTTATTTATTTATTTATTTATTTATTTATTTATTTATTTAAATAATATTTTTTACCCACAAGTAACCAGGAGAACCATTTTCCATTTCTACAATAACCTACAGTTCCTGCAAAAAGCTTTGCAGTTCCTGATCTATGATTAGCAGATTGGTTATTGTTTGTTCTGATCTGTTATCCAATATTTGGGTCAAACTTCTGCAGTAAAAGCATTAAGTTCAATGGCAGAATTTTCTCTTTGGCACCTGGTTGTGTGTCTGTGCGGTCCTGCCCCATTCGCTGTAAAAGCATGCAGACGTTACCAGGTTGTGTGGTCCTACCCTGTTCTCTGTAAAAGCATGGGGACGTTACCAGGTTGTGTGTTCCTAACCCGTTCTCTGTAAAAGCGTGGAGACGTTACCAGGTTGTGTGTTCCTAACCCGTTCTCTGTAAAAGCGTGGAGACGTTACCAGGTTGTGTGGTCCTACCCCGTTCTCTGTAAAAGCGTGGAGATGTTACCAGGTTGTGTGGTCCTACCCTGTTCTCTGTAAAATCGTGGAGATGTTACCAGGTTGTGTGGTCCTACCCCGTTCTCTGTAAAATCGTGGAGATGTTACCAGGTTGTGTGTTCCTAACCCGTTCTCTGTAAAAGCGTGGAGACGTTACCAGGTTGTGTGGTCCTACCCCATTCTCTGTAAAAGCGTGGAGATGTTACCAGGTTGTGTGTTCCTACCCTGTTCTCTGTAAAATCGTGGAGATGTTCCCAGCTGCAAATGCTGTCTTTGGAGTGACCTTGCCGAGTTTGGCCGGGGTGAGCCAGGCAACTTACCACTTAATTATAGCTATTGCTCCTGGGAGCGCTGTAGGAATAAGTAATTTATTCCAGCTTTGTACAACTCTGCATTGGGCTCAGGGTGCATCGGCCCTCAGTAACTGCAGTGTAATCGTGGGGGTATTTTTAAAAAGCAAGAGCTAGTCTGTTCCTCCGAAACGTTCAGAGATAAATTACTTAGAGTGATGGTCACAAATGGTAAAAAACGAAATCATGTATGTGAGGAGGACCTGGACTATCCATTTGAAAGTCCAACTGAAAGACCTGATTATCGTTGATATCTGAATTGCAATAAAGCTCTGAAATAATGACTTGCGTTGTGGTGGATCAAACCCACACCAGATGTTTGGTTACGGAGCAGAAGGGTAAATGGGAAAGAAGAGCTGTCGTCTTTGTCTTCAATGGATACGCCTTCATGCGTCTTATCAAAATATGAGTTAAAATGATGTCAAGTTCAGTCAAGAGGAATGCAATGCAGACCTGGCTCACTCATTGAAAGTACGTTTTCCTTTTCATAAATATGGCCGAATACAGACCATTTGAACACAGGAATTGATTTTATTAGAATTGCATGTTTGAATTTGAAGTATATTCAAATATACTCTAAAATTCTTTTTTAAATGCATACTTTTCAAATGTAGGTGCTTCATAAAACCCAAACAAAAGATATTCAAAACTTTGTATTAAATTCAGGAAGCTTTTTCTAGAAAATATTAATAGCTGAATAATATAAGCTTATTGAGAATGTTAGGATGCACTTACTAGAGATTATAAATGGATTATTAAAATGTAATAACAATACTTGAACATGCATTCCGTATGCCACGACAAAAACCCAGAAAAAAAAAGTGAGTGGTCAGGAGACAAACGCTATTGAAGATCACACTTTGTAGTTTTGTGTTTGCCAGACAAACTTTTAATCTCTACAAGTTGCCCAGTTTTTTTATGACTCAAAAGTGACATTGTCTGCTCTAGCGCCCCGTTTTACTGGGAGACCATTTTGCAGTCACACCTCTGCAATTCTTAACTTGACTGAACTGTGAAAAGTGAAACCACATTCTGACAACCTCTCAGCTTAAAAAGGAAAGTCGGCAGTACCCAGTGTTAGTTCACAAGCAGTCATAAACTGAGGATCCTGCTCCTGGTCATTCCCCCGTGACTCTGGCCACGCCTAGCCTGAGGTGACACCATGTCACCTGTCGCCTTTCTCCACGCAAAAGGAAGAGGACGGCTTCGCTCCCCTCGCCACCGCACGGCACGAGCTCACGCGCGCAGAAGATTCGATTCGCGTCTCATGGCGTCAGACCGACCTCACAGTCATCGCTCTCCCCTGACGCGCTTATCTGAGGAGACATGTAGTCTCGCATGCCCGGGGGGGGGGGGGGGGGGGGGGGGGGGGGGGGGGGGGGGGGGGGGGGGGGGGGGGGGGGGGGGGGGGGGGG
>JAOYSI010004657.1:0-14131 GCA_025775065.1 Hiodon alosoides
CCCCCCGGGCTAGGGGGTATTTGCACCTAAATGGCAGAGATGTGTCTTAAATACTGATCATCTAAATCAAACACACGCTCCCTGCACTCTAATGTGCGGCCACAAGAATAAAACTAGGCAAATATTAGGGAAACATGTCAAGGCTTTTGACATACAAAACACAGTTACCTTGTTCTGTAAGCGTGTTCCAGAGGACCATCGACCCGGCAGATTTATCCAATGCAGCGAGGTCCGTTCTCAGTCTTATTACCGTCAATCAAGCCACGCGGCCGCAGGGGTCTGTCCTGCAGCACTGCTGAACCGTCTGGTGTGGGGCTAAGAATGATGATGTCATTAACCCTGGACGGTGCAGTCATCTCTCTGCAGATTAAATGTGTGAGAATGAAAAGTTTGTACGTATTGATTTCTCACCACCAATCTTATTCAGCTGCGACCCCGAAGACAGATCCCCACAGTCACAATTTAAAGTCAAACAATACAGGCAACTCAAAGCATTTTTTTTTTGTCAAACTATTTCATCACTCTTTCATCCTAAGCAACACATTTGCCAAGTCTTATTGGCAATATATATTTGCAACTTGTGACATCTCTGTGTAGCCCTATGGTACAGGAAAGGCACTCTATTTATAGGACAACTGCAGGGCTATTAGGCAGCTTTGGGTGATTGGCCTATGGTTTTATTAAGCGGCTGATTTTATCGCAGCCCTTTTCATGAATGAGAAAACACATACACAGTTTAATCAGCGTGGTGGGTGAGCCCCGGTGTGTCGTTTGGCCTTGGTTCACACCGGACCAATGGGCCGTCGTCTGCCGCACCTAATGACAACGAAATCCAGAAAGAATACAAAACACGTCTGGGGGTTGTTCTGCAAGCATTGGTCCCTGACATTTTGAGATTGTGTCGCGTCGTTCATTAGTACTGCATCGTTTATGTTGATTACAGCGAGAAGCGTTATGATTGCAGTGAAATGTATTTTGCGGATAAGATTCAAGTGAGTTCGCTGTCAGCTTGCCTGTGACGATAAAGTTCTCATTTATTTGATGTAACTGCAGCGTCTTGAGACAAGCTTCAAGATAATCTCATGTATTTTCAGAATTTTACTAGGCAAAAGGACGGCCATTAACAATACGCTAACGATTTTTTTTTTTTGTCGTACACTGTTCCAATCCTAGAATTAATTGGAATAAATAGACAATCGGCCGACGTGAAACCCACATTACGATACATCGAAAAATATCGCGTTCGTTGTAAAAGAAAAAAAAAAGAGAAGAAAACACCAACAATCAGCTTTCATTGGCCCACTTACGTAAGATCTCAAGTAAGAAACAGATCAAAATAAAGATGTTTCTTTCCGAGTCTGACTCATAAGGCAGTCCGTGGGCTAGCGGACACGGCCAAGTTATTGGCTGTGATCACTCACTGACTCAAAAACCTTCCTGCGGGGGAACGAATGAAATATTTATTCCAAGACGCAGTAGATGTGCTTTAGGGTAGCCTTTTCCATCCTTTTAAAACGGATTCTGTGGCGGTTTTAGATGATTTTGCTCTGTAGCTGGCATGTTTGTTACCCTAGTTTGGTCGTTTTTCATGTTGTAACGCGTGACGGACCGGGTGCAGCGCCTTATTCATACAGCGAGGTAGTTTTCATGCCAGTGGTTCCAACTGGCTTTGCCGTTTGTGTCTCTCAGATCGGAAGGCCTCTCTGGCTTCACTGCTGCAAGTTAGAACACCGCAACTCCCATGAATCCAACGTATTCACCAGCTTGTTCACCAGCAAGTTACTCGATAAAATGTACTGAGTAATTATAACCATATCAGTCAGGGTTTCTTGGCTGAACTGTGGCGGTTAAGGTAGTCAAAAAAGAAAGAAAGGAATTCCTATTTACAAAAAGTAAAAGTTTCCACTTTTCAGTTGTACTGAAGAAATAAAATAATATTTACATTGAACCTATAATTTCTCCAGAAAGATCATTGCCATCCTTGTTTATGAATATAGCTTTAATGTATCGTTTTAATAAAACCTGTTAGATAGGTCACAAGATGTTGGGTGACGTCACAAGATTGACCGGTGGAGCAGGGTTACAGATGTCCATGTTTTAAAAGAAAAAAATATTTATTCAAGGTGAGTACTGTTGTATTTCCTCTCCTTTTCTTCGGGTGGAAGGGTTTATATTCTTCCTCTTTATGAAAACATTAAATAATTCCTTATAAACAGTTTTGTAAGATGTATAAGGCAGAACCAAAATATTTATGCGAGAGTCATGGGTCACATCCGATTCTGCCTACGCTAGCTGGGCTTGGGCCGATTCTCCCTTCAGGAGAAGAACCCATTACTCTGAGGTGACACAGAGCACAACTGTTTCGGGTCTCACGCGGCCCGGAATCCGTGGATTTACAGAACCCTTCTGAGTCCATGACGTTCATCGGAGGGACGCCATGGGAGGGACACCAGCCCTCACGGCAGAGACAAAACCTAGACCCGCGACCGCTGTCCCGAATACCATGCCGGTAGTCTCGCACTGCTGCTCTTAAACCCGCGGTTTCCGGTCGTCTCCCCCCTTCATGGTGCGCCCCTGTTTTTTCAGTGTTCAGGATGACCTCATCTCAGGGAGAAGACAAAAGCAAACCTCAGAAAGGACAGGAATACTGGCTTACTTCATGCGCCTCCGTTGTCCCCAGAACAGGTTCCGAGACGGATAAAGACGTTTATCTCACCTGGCCCAGGAAATCAGTCACACTCTCCCGTCCCGTTGACCTAGTTCTGTGTGGCAAGAGGATTTGAATTATTCACTGTACGTCAGGCCATTGTCTGTCCTGTTTGGGAGCCTCAACGGCAAAGCAGTGACGAGTTGCTTTATTTACTCAGAACTTTCTATTGGATCAGGTTATTATAGGCCAGTTATTTTTACAGGCTTGCTGTTGGTGTCTTGTCAGGTCAGTAAAGTCAAAATGAAGCTTAACTGGCCATCTAAGCCACTACAATAAACTCATTACCACCATAAAAAGACCATATTTTAGTCCTTAAAAACAATCATTTCTTTAATATGAAAGAACAAAATGTACTGCAATGAAGCATTGAATTTTTCATTTTGATTACGTTTTACCTGGGCCCTGGGCTACTCTGGGCTACAGTGTGGTCTGGGCTAACGGTATTCTGCGGTAGTTCAAGATAATCAGAACTAATCAATCTTCCTATAGAGCTAGGCGTCCTGTCTCTATGGGGGAGCCCTGCGCCACGTCGCGATGCTGAAGCCTGAAAGGAAACTAACCCTCAGCCCTTGCGGTCTGATGGTTTTCTGCGAGCCCCATCAGAGTGCGGTCCAACCGCAAGCGTCTCACGGCGGTCGTTACCTCCCCGCAGAGCGCTCCTGATGGACTTCTGTCTTCCACAGCGGGGCAGAATTGACTCTGATTGGCCGGTGCCTCTCAGCGCCTCTCTGAATTCTGGGTAAGCAGGAAGAGTAATCAGAAATAGCCCGCCGTCCGCCATGCACGCTCGCACCCAGCCACACACGCTCCCGCGCCACACGCACTGATGCCTTCGATCTCTCTCAGGGCCATTCATCCTGTCACAGAATTTCACGCGGAGAACGAAAGTGTTGGGAGGCAGGAGAGTGCTGGGAAAATGACTGAGTTCCTGTATCTACGGGCTGCCCATCTACCTGACAGACAGTGTTTATGTGTGATATTGTGCTGCTCAGCCCGGACGGGGAGAACACAAGGTCAGACCTCTAGGTTATTATCCCCCCATTCTCAGCACTGATGAAAGCCACATGGCTTGCACACTGACCCCCTGCGTTTACACTCGTCCGGCAGTGCCTGTGTGCATGTTTGTGTGTGTGTGAGTGTGCCTGAGGGCGCGTGTCGCACTGCAGACAGTTGTGGTTTAGCCCTGAAGATGGCAGTGTGGTAGCTGAACTGAGTGTATGTGTGTGTGTGACCATCCGCAGTCATGGGTACTGTGCTGTTAACTGATAGCCTTCCCCATTGGCTGGGATCTTTTAAAAGTGTGGCATTCCGAACATTCCCCCAACACTGACTTACTAAAGCTCCACTAGTGCAGTTCTCACACAAACGCACGCAGACACTGTAATGGGATTTAAAGTGCATGTTTTTGGTAGTGTGACTGAAACCTGACATTTGTCCCGGTCTCTGCGGTGCTGTGGGAGAGGCCCAATGTTGCCTGTCCTCTCCTGCTGGGAGCGCTGTGTCGTCAGAACTCTTTGATGTCAGGACTCTGTGTTGTCAGGACTCTGTGTCTCTTTGCCGGTTGTTTTTTTTTATGCGCCTTTTAAAAACACATGACGTCAGTGGATCTGGCAGAAGGTTATTATTTATTTACTGTCTTAGCAAACTCGCTGATCAAAGGCTATTGTAACAGGGCTTACAAGGGAACGTTTCCCAATGCAACTGCATTTGAACCAGAAGACTGAACGTTAAAGACCAAGCAGCATCACTTCTGAGATTTGAACGGCACCCATTACCAGTCCATTATCCTGACCCCTACACCTCTAAATTCACTTCTCACGAATGAATGACTTTTATTCCTGGTGGGCTCTTTAACATCTCACCGGCCCTAAACGGTCGACTGTCTAGCTGCTAGGCCAGCTAGTGATCAGAGCAGTGGTCCCTGTGTTGTGTTCCGTGTTCAGTGCTCAGGACCAAGTGCACAGTGCTCTGTGTTTTGTGTTTACTGCACAGCGTTCTGTGCTCAGTGTTAAGTATTCCCATTTGTTGGGCCTTGCTATGTGACGCATATGGTGGTGAGTCACGTGCTGAGGGGGCCCATCTCAGCTCTGGGGTCGAGACCGGGCCCCACATCTGGACCCAGTTTAACTAGGAGAGTTTGGGGAACCATGAGTGTTTCGGCGGAGGAGGGGCAACCAGGGCCTGATTTGTTTCTGCTTTGTGACTGAATCAGCCCAGCGGGGCAGGAAGGGGCTGGAAAAATCTGAGAAATTGGGCAATGGAATGACACAGTATTATTTCAGGAGGTCTCAATTCAGATCCTTGCGTAGGTTAAAAAAGTTGCGAAAAGCAAACTGATCCCCATTCCACAGACTCCTCTTAGATGGGAAATACAAGTGTAGACGAGTTTATCAGGTTAAATCAGTTCTGATCAGCTCTTTTTGGGGTGATATTCAGCCATATTGCTCTGCTTTGTGTCAAGTAAAAATGGCGGGGGGAAAAAAAAAACCCTATCGTTGCTCAGTGTAGACGTGTCGCATCTACTCAGGTGTGTTGTGTACAACTCCAGTGATTCTGCACTGTGTGCTGAATTGCCGCAATGCCTGGGGCGTGGGGGGCGTCGGCGAACAGGCGGAGGGAAACTGCAGTGAGTCGTGGCATTCTGGGATACCCGCAGACGTCCTCCCCCCACTGTTAGCTCTGTGCATTTTACTGTATAACTTACGGCTTATCGGAGACATCAGATGAACCTTATTGGTAGGTAAGTAATAGGCTTTATAAGGTTACACAGTATAGTCTTACACCTTAGCGTCTTATTTTCTGCTTGTCCTGGACACAAGTTTTAAAATAAGTTTTGGTCTAAGATAAGTTTTAATATTGAATATTCTGGTATCTGGTATATGTTTGTATCTTGAAAACAAAAACCAAATTGGCAAGAATAGATACTGAGAACACAAGCGTGAGAGAACTTTGGACAAATATTTAGTTCTTTGCAAGGGACCCCCCTATCAGCCTTAGCCAGTGTGGAGACTAGTTATCAGGGTCTGGGGGATTACTCGGCGGAGATAAAGAGATTTCTGTGGAGCTGCAACGTGTCATCTGTGTTTATGCAGAGTCGCCTCACGAGAAGGTTTTGGGGTGGGGGGCAGGGTTGACCCAACGCTCCTGAGAAAGTGTTTCACGTCCAGCGCCCCATGATGGATCTGAGCGGCCCGGGATTGGCGGTCCAGGTAAACAGGGCATAAATCTTGTCTGTCAGGGTGATGACCCTCGGACCGAGCCAGGACTGCTGTCAGACTGCATTCTCAAGTCAGTTTGACTTGTGGTCTTGACTTGGTCCAACTGTTCCAGCACACAGGCCATTTTTGTTCAGCTTTGGTTAAAGGCCGCAAAGAAAAATCAAGCGCTGGTGTATAACAACGAGATCAATAGTGATACGCTTGATGGCAGTGAACCGGAGGGCTTTGTGTGCTGTGACAGGTCAGGGCATGGCCCAGTGGGGATGATTGGGGCGTGGCCGGGCAGGGCAGAGCTCTCAGCGCCTAGTCGAGTTGTCTGTCGGTGAATCTGTGTGTGGTGGGCTCTGTGAGGTCGACCATAGGGGGAAGGGGAGAGTCGCGCAGAAAAAGGCCTTCCTCAGACCCTTCACAGCAACCATAAAACCTTTTAGAGCTTGTCTGTCACAAACATAATGACTTTAGCAGACAGAGATTTGGTTTTTCCACACCGCTAACACTGAGAGCTCTCACACAAACTCTCTGCTTGTTGGAAATGTGGGACACTGTCTGTGTGGCGCAGGACTGCCGTCGGATCAGAACGTGACATGTGTCGGGTTTCATCTGGGTTGAGGGGGATTTGGGACGGTGTTCTGTCACCAGAGCGTGGCAGCTGTGCTGACACTGTTCACACTCACAGACACGCTCACACACTCACAGACACACTCAGGGGATCCCTGCTACCCTGACCTCTTACCTTTGGATAAAACGTGATTATGTTTAAAGGTCTGGGAGAGCATGAGTAGCTGGTGCATTCTGGAGATTTAACGGGCTCTTATACGAATTTGCTGTAGTGCAACGGAGAAGGAGAAAGGACGAGAAAGTGGGAATAGCGTGGCTGTTCGCCGTTTTTTGCACCTTGAATACCTTGATAAACATCTAGGTAAACACAGTTCACAAGAATTTCAAAAGATATTTTCCTGTGTCTTAGACTTTGACTGACTCAGTGCGGCACAAAGGTTTCTTTGGCAAACTTAAAACTAAAGCAGGGGTAAAGTCTAAGATAAGACCGATCAATCAAGAAATAAACGGGAGCAAACGCAAACCACAACAGACAGGCCACCTATTTGGGTTTTAATGAATTCATTGATTACTGTGTTGGCTGTGGAAAACAATTAGGTTATTAGGAAGAAATCTACTACAAAAAAATTAGAGACGCTTAACCAATCCTAGGATTGCATGAAATATCCGGCCCGGCTACAGATTTACTTTAATAGACGACAGAGGTTATTCTTTTTGCCGTAGAGCAGTAAGAGATTCAGGGCTATCTGCAGCCATGTCACCAACTGAGACAAACAAATAGTCGAGTTTGTTGGGGCCATAAACCAATAAAGTTGAGAGAGTCTTGGTCTGCAGTCGGTAACCCCCCCCCGTCCTCCTTCAGCTTCATTATCCTCTCATCAATGTTAACGAACTCCACAGGAGGGCAGGGTTGCTTGCTCTGTATGAATATTCATTGATCTGTCAAATTCAGGAAGTGCTCCCCTGCAAAGTTGTCCTATAATTTTCAGAGAGAGCTCTTGGCTAACAAGACCACTTCTTTGAAGGTGAATAATTCATCAGCACTGCAGTCTTCATTTTGACCTCTCACAGTGTCCTGTAATTAAGATTTTAGGGGGAGAAATATGAAGCAAAAAGTGAACACTCTGTCGTGGGAAGAAACTGGGTGTTGTGTAAAAGGAGGGCATTGTCACATACACCTTTTTATACAATCAAAAGAAACCACAAAGGTTGAGTAATATGTGCAGTTGTCTCTTGTGGAGTGTCAGTATATACAGCAGATTATGTGCTGTAGGGGGCAGCCTAGAGCCAGTGGATTTATGTCTTGTATTAGCTGAGAAAGGTCATTAGAGAAAAATACCACAGGCAGAAGGAGAGGTGGGTACATTGAGTAGAGTGCAGTGTGTGTGTGTGTGTGTGTGTGTGTGTGTGTGTGTGTGTGTGTGTGTGTGTGTTTGAGTCAGTCCAAGGCTGAATATGTGTGAGTTGGCGCATGTGTGTGAGACACCCCCCGCCCCATCATAAAAAAAGGTGACCCCCCGTGTCTGGAGAGAGATCAAATGTAGACTGGTGTGGGGGGTGAACCTCGTCTGAGATGGCCTGGAGAGCAGTGCGACGGGGGGCTGGATTGTTTTATACCAGGTGCTAAAGAATTTTGACGCAACAAACAATAACTAAAATTACTGAGGGTTTGGGGGGGCTCAGCCTTTTTCAGGGGGGTGCTTAAGCCCCCGCTAGCCCCGCCCTCCCGCCCCCCCTGCTTGTGGGGGCTGCTCTGGTGGACACTTCTCTGGGACACTGTGCCTCGGTGCCTCATTTAATATGTGAACACAAGACAGTTATGGGAATGTTTTCCTAGGTGCTGCCTTACAACAAGTTGTTGTCGCATTATATCTTTGTTCAATTGTCCAAGTGCAACAATCCTAGAAACTGTTTTTAAATGATACCACACTCTTCAAAGCTGGAAATGTACAGCAATGTATTAAAGGCAATCTAACAATTAAAATTATATCTTTGACTGGCTCACAGCGACAACCAGCCTCCAATCCGTCAGTGTAAACATTACTTTCATTCCTACTCGCTGCACTCGCGCCCGTGAGCATTAGCAACTCCGAAATATCAAAGTAGAAAAGGAAAGTTAATGAGACTTTCTTATCGCGGAACTGTGAGCGTGCTGCATTCCACGACTGAGCCGTTTTGACTGTAGTCTCTGATGGAACTGTATTAAGGAACCCGCACTGACCTACTTAAACTTTTTACCTCTAAAATCTCCAAGGGGGGGCTGGCTTGGGGGGGTCTTCCATACTGTTTTATAGGCGTACGCACTATTCTTCAACGACTAAAAGTTATATCATATCATGTAATTATGAATCCATTCGAGTATTTGCGAATCTGATCATTGTTGGTACTATTCTTTGTTTTTATTTTTCCATAGTCTAAGGAGATTTCACTAAGCTGACCATTTTCGGTTTTTTGTCAGCAAAACGTAGACAAGCAGATGTTTTTTTTTTTTTGAGAAATAGAACTTCGCATATAAAGTGCATCAATCTTGGCGGAATGAGTCAGCGATTAGTAAGAATGCTTTTTGTAACGCACTCTAACCGTCGCAAAGCAACTGATGAATTGTCCTCGTTAAACTGGGAGGACTTAGCTCCTCAGACTGGAGCCGCACCTTAAGATTCGCTCAACGACTTGTGTTTATGACGGTCCTAGAGCGTATTGATTCTGATCGACAAGCATTGTCAGAAGTTTGGATCAATATAAGCATTGCCAATATAAACTCACTCATGCTACTTTGGTGAACGTTGTTAGATTAACGTGTTTCCATTGTGAAGGGGAGATAAAGGCTTTAAATTCAAATTAAATGCAAACTCACGTGTAACTAAAAAACGCCTCAATTTACATTGCCCAGTTGTCATTTACTATAGTTTTTGGATGTGTTTAACATCTTGAAACCACGTAACGCGGCGATTGAAACCACAATTATTGGTTCCCATACAGAAGGCCGAATATCACTGAAAACAAAGACCCGGAAAAAATTATCGAATCTATCGTTTTACAAATGCGACCACCAAGTAAACCATAAAACATTTTGACCAATCAATGTGGCCAAAATAAACGAAAATACCTGGAAAGATCAAAAGGTTCCAGGACCTGGTTCCTTGGTTTAGGGGTTAACGTGCAGTGACAGATACAGAGTTATCATGCCCTATTAACTATTTTCCTGCGACTTTTGATGAGAAGGTAAAAGCATCGATAATAGAATTTGGTTTACATGTTTATTCTAATTTTTGATCATATCTGTAGACATATCAGCAAAAAACGTTCGAATAAATCAAATTTTAAAATGTATAAACGCGTCTTGTTTAAACCTTAATGGAATTTAAATCGAATTCTTGTTTTGTATATAATCGGCCGTAACTTTTATTGTGTTACTGTAATTTAAGTGTCGTTACTTTCATTCGGAATTTTTCACATTTCCACCGCTTATATTACTGTAGCTCATAATTACAAACAGCGAACCCCATATGGAAACACTCCTTGTAGAAACTTTAATGTGGAGAGTTTGACCAAAAACAGATAGGTGGCGGTATTTCCTTTTTCAATGTTTGTTAAATTGTTAAGAAGTTGCATTTCTCTCTCTCTGGTGTCTATTTAATGTAGCCTACTTGTGTTTTTTTTTCTTCGAAAGCTGTTACTATAAACATTTACAAAAGTACCCGCATATAGTCAATATCACTCTTCGTGTTTTGACTAGGAAAACAGGTTGATATTTGGGGTACGTAAATATGTCTTTTTACAATATAAACATTAGTCATTTTTACTGTATACGATTTTAAAAACGTGTTTTGATTGGAATATGGGGGGGGGGGGGGTGTCCTAAACAAATAAATATTTTATACTTTAATTATAAAAATGACTAAAATAATTAACCACGTTTTCTATGACGGCAGTTAGATATTATGTAGACATTACAGTGTGAAGAAACCCTTTTTTGTACCCCTTCATTAATTAGTTAGTCAAAAATCTAGGTTAGAAAAGCTTCTCGTTTTTGAAAACGTATAATTTGAGAGCTGTTAACTTAAACATTCGAATCTAGACATGCAGTTGTTCTCATTTGCGCTTTCCCGCCCATCTGATTGTGTGTTTTGCTTTTAAGTAAACATGACGGATTGTGTCTGGCAGACTGAAAAACACTGTTCGCACTGGTCCGCCCTCGGACAAACGCCCCGTCCAACTTCTAAACAGCTTCGGAGTTCAGTCGCGAACGCCCACGTAATGCACCATGAATCCTGAAATGATGTGGGAGGTTTGCGTTGTTGGGAACACCAGACGTTTACGCCAGTTTGTTGTTCATCCTTTTCAGTTTTATTTTTTGTTTGTTTACCATTGATCTCTGGCTCACAACCTAGAGTACATTTTAAGAAACAGCTTAGTATTACTCAGTGTACAATTAGACCTTTGATATGAGATTTTAAGAAGTTAACTACATTTTGAGGCTGGTTCGAAACAACTGGTGTCTGCCTGATTGGTGCAGATGCATTGATGGACAGACAGGCTAAAGCCTGGTAAATTACAGAGAAGAATCTTTAAAAATGGGGTAGCAAGCTTGACATTTTAACATTCCTCAGTTTTGCCCCCATCTGCCCTGTGTCTGTTTCTCCGCCATGTCTTGCATTATTTAGTTGCCGGGCAGATGCCCGGATCCCGAGTTTATGCCTTTATGCCCATTCACAGAGCTGGGAAGCTGAAGGTGAAGGACCCTTCTCAGGGGATGGGTACAGCAGCAGTACTTCTGCACGGGCGTGAACCAGACGGTGGTGCATTTCCGTGCGGATGTTGCCGTTTCCCTGCACGCAAGTAACAGCCCATTGCTCTGTTTCCGTTCCTGCAATCCCACCCAAAGACGTTGACTAAAGAAAACGCCACGCGCTCATGTTTGGGTCAGTAGTGTCACCTCTACGGGTATCGGACATTTGGCTTATCTGTTCCGTTTACACTCATGGTGGAAAACGGTTTGAGGGTAGCATACCCAAGTCACTTTAAAACCAACAGTACCTCTTGGGAGATTCTGTAGAATTTGGTTGCATTCGTATTTAGCGGCAACGTCACTGTCATTGCACATACATTTTGTTATGAGCAGAACTGGACTGCATCCGACATTCAAAGCAGTTAGATGGAGAGGCTAAAATCATACTGTGTTCTAACAAAGCGGATGTGGGGGCCTTTCAAGACAGTTCCCTTGCTGTCTCTCGACCCATGATGCATTGCAAAAGGGGCACATTGCTGGCACAGAGATAACTCTTTTTAATTATTACTTTCTGTATTTGGAGTGTAAATACTGGTTTAGTTTTTTTCTTCTTCTCCATGTGAAAGGCGTTGTACCAGGGCTCCCAGCTCGAGTGCTTTTCTGCAGCACACCACAACTCATCCCATCACAACCCATTGTGTTCCAAACTGGCACTCTCCAGCACTTCTCAGCTATTACAGCAACCCAAACTTCTCCTCTTTTTTTTGGTTTCTCTTCTGATCTTGTGACCTTTTCATTTCCAGAAGGAGAATGGGCTTAAGACACGACCCACAAGAGAACAGAGAGAGGCACCCATTGCCCTCTCGTGGAAAGACTGGCTCCGCTCGTTCGCCATTGGCCGGGCTGTCTGCAGTCTATAAAATCCACAGGTGACCGATTGGCTGCCCATAGTCACGTGACAGAAAGACCAGAAGAACTCCGTGGCCCGATTTTTCATTGGGAAATTTAAAAAAGAGAGACTTGATTTAGGCAATTTACATTTTCACAATCTGTGACGTTCTCCAGCTCATGTCTGTGGTTAACAGGGGTCACCATTTCACACATACTGCGTTCTGACTAACTGGCGGTCTTAAGCCAATTTCTCTGGTTCACCGAGTCACTCATAAAGGATCAGTTTTTAGATCATTGTCTGATTTAGGTCAGCAGCTCTGACAGAATGGTTCTGGTTCTGTATTTACGAAGGAACGCGCCGCTTGGCACACTATGCAGCGAGTATGAGGTGAGTTTGGGTGTACACAAGCAAGTTCCCGAACTGTGTTTGCCCAAAGAACATTAGAGGGTGTAGAAGCTGGCGATTGGTCCCCCAACATCATAACTGGTTGCTGGAATCAACTGAAGCTTCTGCTCCCACTGGCTTCTTCGGAAGACGGAAGGCTGTTCCCACCACTAGCTCTCAATCTACATTTGCCGGGTGTTCCGAAGGTGGGGTAAATTTCACAATGGACACCCCCCCCCCCCCCCCGACATCAGCTGCCAGTCAAAAACCACACGGTTCACACGGGAGCAGAGAAATCCGCAGTTGTGGGCTTTCTTCTGCTAGGTCTATTTTTACAGCGCGTGTAAGGAGGCTGGGCTGGATGGCCACAATGATAGGGCTTTAATCATAATTGTTCAAACACAGGAGAGAGAGAGAGAGAGCGGCACGTTTATCTCTGCCCCCCCGCAAGGATTACTGTCTCATTATCTGTAATAAAAAAAGCAAGCAAAAAAACAAAACCTTCCCGCCCTTGATTAAAGACGACCCATCACTGGTGCTCAGAACGATGCTGTAATCTGCTCCTTTTCCCAGACTAAACAAACTCTCATTGAGAAAATGAAAGACTTAGTCAGAAATGCGTCAATACATATTCATCTAAGTGGAAATTTTAACAAACATGGTCCCGTCTACCACACAGAAGTAAAAACTGTGCACTGTCCTAAAATAAGAGTACACAAATATATTAGACACTGACTTCGGCGTACAATAATCCTGTAAAATATTTTGTGATTTTATGGTAATAAACAAATGAGTACACATTACATAATCCAGTACTCCCAAACCATTAATAAAGGACCATGAACTCTTGAAGCTCCAATGGCACATTTTGGCTGATTAATTAAATAACTTTTTTTTTTTTTTTCCATCAAAGAGAATTGGCTAAACTCTTGGGGAACGATGCCCCCATGAACATCTACAAACAGGACATTGAAACGTCAGAGCGGACTAGTTTAAACCATGCTGGCGCTGAAAAAGCCATCGAGAAGCTTAACTCCCACCCCCGAAGATGTGAAAACGCAGACCCGCATCCACAACAGCTGCAGCAGTGAGGTCCATCGAGGTCTGTTGTCTTTCACATGCGATTAAACCCAGTTAAAACGTTAGACGGTAAACTGGTGTCTCTGCTCCCAGTGCTGCTGAGCTCAGGAGAGGTGTCAGAGTTCACAGGTCAGAGGTCGGGAGTCGCCAAGGGCGGAGGCTGGAAGTGGTTTGTGTTCCGGCAGGGTGTCGCCAGGGGTCAGTTTTGTCTGGGCACATCTGTGACACATCTGGTTTTTGCCAGGAGCAGTCTTTGAGACCCACAGTGTCAGAAACACGTGAGCTGGCCACACATCCCTGCCCAAAACAGTACACAGAGGACGTGTCAGACTGGAACACAAGATGGTGGTCCCGGAGGTGCTGAGACTGCAGACACAAGCAGGGGGCGGAGGTGCTGAGACTGCAGATACAAGCAGGGGGCGGAGGTGGTGAGACTGCAGATACAAGCAGGGGGCGGAGGTGGTGAGACTCTGCAGATACAAGCAGGGGGCGGAGGTGGAGAGACAGGGCAGAAACGAGGGGGGGGGTGAGGTGGGGGGACAGGTCAGAGAGGAGCTGGG
>JAOYSI010004658.1:0-14131 GCA_025775065.1 Hiodon alosoides
GGAGAGGGGGAGAAAGAGAGAGAGAGGGAGAGAGAGAGAGAGAGAGTGAGGGAGAGAGGGAGAGGGGGAGAGAGAGGGAGAGAGGGAGAGGGGGAGAGAGAGAGAGAGAGAGAGAGAGAGAGAGAGAGAGGGAGAGAGAGGGAGAGAGAGGGCTGAGACATTGGCGTTCGGTAACACAACAGGGATATGTGGAGTAGCAAGCAGCAGCGAGGGCTTTAATGTGTTTGAGATTACGTTTCGCTTCACTCCAGTACAGTAAAACAGGATTAGGGCGCTGCGCAATATTCTTCTTCTTTCGTTTCGGGTGGGCTGGGAAGTGGCTGGGATGAAGGCTGACATTTCAGTGGAACCACGTCACGGATGCCATTGTGCTTTTCAGCTGGGGTAAACACTGATAAGAGGTTCACATTACCTCAGTAATGGCATTCAGAATTATTATCCAGCGGCCGTCACGTTTTCTCCATTTCTCTTTTTTAAGTTGTGGATCCCCTGGCTCAGACTGAAGCCATGCAAATAGCAACGTTAGCATCTCCACACATACACCTCCAAGAACACACGGGTGCAGCACCATCAGTGACGTACCCATCCTGCAGGGGGCTCCAAAGTGCAATGTCCACCCGGTGGACAGTGGGACCACAGCTTCACAGCGTGGCTCAGCGGTAACGCGGCGATGGGCTGTGACAGAAACGGGATTCCCAAATCCGCAGCACTCCGCCCAGAGCGGGTCACTGGGTCGGAAACACACGCACATGGGGAGGTGCGGGTTCCCCATAGGGAAATCGTGAGGAGGGCCATCAGGGTGTGTGAGGACGAGGGGGTCCTTATTCACTGGTCATGTGGTTCCCTGTGTCATTTTCTGTCTGATTTATTGTATCACCTGTTTTTCCCTAAATCTGATTCACCCAAACCCTTCATTCCAAGCAGGTTCAGGTCTCCCTACATCCCGTCTATAGAGGTGTCTAATTTACAGGTGTCTAATTTATAGGTGTCTGACAGCCACAAGCAAGCAGTGTTCACTCATGAAGCCGGCGGTATGAGAGAAAATTGACTGTTAAAGGAGGGCGAAGATTGTATATCTTTAAAACCCTGTGCGGGTGGGGGGGCAGTTCTGCATGGTAAATATCTTCCTTTTTCCCCCTTGTTCTTCTCCCCAGCAAATGATTGTAATTTTTCTGTCTGACAGCTGACAGCTCCATACCGTGACTTGTTCATTCCTTACCCATCTCCCTGTCACCGGTCCTGATATATGGAACAGTAAAGGGGTCTCATTGGGCATTCAGCAGTGCCCTCCCTGTGTCCCGAGCCGGGGCAGTGAAAGGGCGGACACATAAATAAGGCCTCCTCTACATGGCGGGATGTTGACGGGGTCAGACATCCGCTGACCTTCCTCTTAAAATTCCAGACGCAGCAAACGGGCTGCTCTCCTCTGTGAGAGCCATTTGGCTTCGGTCGCACAATTATACGTCCGCACAACGTTATTCCCATGTCGATTAAATGTTAAAGGGGTTTTTTTAGTTTTTTTTTAAAGGGAATAAATGCGCTTTTTGTGCCTCGTTCTCAAAGACACTTGCGCCACGGTAACGGTCCAATTCCGAGGCATTAGCTGGTAAATAAAAGTGTGGGCGTAACGCGAGGCCTAGCGTGGAAACCAACAACGAGCAGCCGGGCCTATTTGCACAACTTTTTCTCCGTTCAGTTTTTTTTTCATTTAATCATTTCTTTACCAGATTGTAAATAGGGTTTTAAAGAGGTCAATTACGTCCGTTTGTTACTGGGAGGCCAAAGGATGCTGGCCTCTTTGATATCAGTAGTCGGGGCGACCTCTGAGGCTAAAAGCAAGACGCTAGACAAGCCTGAAAGTGCTATCTTGCCACTGAGGGTGTGAAATGATATATATATATATATATATGTTTTTAAATGGCTGAAAGCTTTGCTCTTTATTTGGCCTGACAAGGGTTGCAGAATTCAGGTAATGGATCACAATCGCCGGCAGAACTAAAACGCCCAATGGCAGAGGCCAATTTATACCAAAATCCTATTTTTGTGTGGATATAGAAAATGTCAAATCAATTGTCCCCAGTGTCTGACCCGTTGCTGGGGATTCAGACGAAGAGACGCGACTAGCTACAGAAAGAGAGAGGGAGGCAGGGCTGGAATCAAAAACAAATAACGTAATGATGCAGAGCGATTTAACCGACTGCGGGGACATTAGAAGTTTATCGGCTGCAGCAGCCAAAGCTAAAAGTCATGATTGGTGGTCTTAACTTTGCAACGCAAGCGTTCTATTGGCGGACACTGTATTTTAAACACCTGCGACTGGAAGCAGTGGCTGTCACTGCCTGCAGCTGCAGCTGAGGATCTGGGTTCATTCTGTGATTGACAGAAGCTGTGACTCAGGCGTCACACCTGGATCGTCCCAGACCGTCCCGACACAAAACGATCTTTTTCAGGACTGATTCCAGGCAGGCGGGGAAGTTCAGAGCAGGGAAGCGCTTCAGGGTTTTCCCCATCCCTGAGAGAGCAGAGAGCCGGCGGGGATGGAATACGCCAGGGCTGCATCTCAGAACGCTCGTGGAGGTCACCGTGAAAATGCAATGAAAAGGCAGCAGCCGTCGGGTCTCGCACATTGCCGAGCGCTAGTGACCACAGGGAGCTTGTCGTCGGAACACAAAAAGAGCCAATCAGAGCGACTGACCTGGGATCTGTGCTCGTAGATCCGGAACGCGGCCTCCGGGATGTGTGTGGACAGCAAGCACGGGGCCACCAGCACTGAGCTGCGTTTGGAGCCATGCCTGAGAGAGGGAGCGGAGCGTACCTGGGCGCACGAGCAGGTACCATGCCATGTCTGCCCCCTCACTGGCCACGCCTCCACGTCCACCCCCTCCCTGGCAACGCCTCCACGCCCGCTCCCTCCTTGGCCACACCTCCACGTCCACCCCTCCCTGGCAACGCCTCCACGCCCGCCCCCTCCTTGGCCACGCCTCCATGTCCGCCCCTCCCTGGCCACGCCTCCACATCCGCCCCCTCCCTGGCCACGCCTCCACACCGGCCTCCTCCCTGGCAACGCCTCCACGCCCGCCCCCTCCTTGGCCACGCCTCCACGCCCGCCCACTCCCTGGCCACGCCGCCACGTCTGCCCTCTCCCTGGCCACGCCTCCACGTCCGCCACGTCCGCCCCCTCCCTGGCCACACTGTGTACTTCTGGCCTGGGTACTGTGGGGATAAACCTGCTGCCTTTTGCCAGATCTTCACCTTCGGCTGGCGAGAGGACATCCGGCCTGGGGACCCCCTCCACACCAGGAAGTTCTGCTTCGACGCCGTCTCCCACAGCAGCCCCGTGACGCTTTACGACTGCCACGGCATGAAGGGGAACCAGCACTGGCGCTACAGGAAGGTAATGGGTCCCTGTGGCACTGTACAGGCCAGTGACACACTCAGTGGTAGACGTAAATATATATATTTTTGTTTTTAGTATTACCGTGGTAAACAGAGGTGATTTTCTCAGTTTGGCGTGTGGACCACCGTCTTTTAAAAAATGTTCTCTTCATATTTAAATCACTTGACTTCCAAACGTCATCATTTCCCCGTGAAACGCAGTCAACTTCTCTGATGTGAAACCGTGTAGAGTTCCCATTTCTGCCCCTGTAATCCTGGGGGGAGGAGGGGGAGGGCGGGAAGTGTGGGATAAAAGGGGATTATTCTGTCGCCGGCGTCATGGTTACCCTGTCTCCCATTGTCCTGGGCTGCAGGATAAGTCCCTGTACCACCTGGTGAGCAGCAGCTGTGTGGACTGCAGCCCCCGCGATAAGAGGATTTTCATGAACAGGTGTGACCCCCAGTCCCAGACGCAGCAGTGGCTGTTCCAGCACGTCAACGCCACCGTACTCGACAAATTCAACAGCCTCGCCAGCCCCTAGGGTCACGTGATGCACACGTGCCAGCCAGTTAGCGGCCGCTGCCCCGAACCACCCACCCCACCACGGCTGCCCCCCTGCCCCTTTCAGTGTGGGTCGGTTTGGGGGGGTGCCCATTTCCTCGCGGCCGGGGAGCGATCGCGCGCTCTTTGGGTTTGTCCTCTAGCAAGGAAGGAAATCTCTGGGCCAGAGCCGGTCCTGTCTGGGCCTGCGTGAGACAGCAGCCACTGGGACGAGGAGCTGCCGGACCTCCTATCACGGGATCCACGTGGGCACCTTGCTGGTCAAGGAAACGCGGACACAAAAAAAAGGCTTTCTTCTGGTTCGTGGTCAAAGAATCGAGTCCCGGCCCTTCTCGCCACGCATTGGAGACGGGCTGGACCTGGAATTTGAGCTGGGTCTTACAGAGGAACGTCAAAACAGCAGAGACTATATGCCGTATGTTTGTCTAAGCGACTACTCCACACCCAGGCGTATATGACTCTCTGTTTGCATTTTTTTATTGCTATTGATTTATCATGATTGTTTTACTAATGACTTACTTTCCTTCACTTTACAGAATAAATATGTGTGTCTTTGGAGGTTTGTAAGTGCAGGTCCATGTGAAAATATGGTTTTTAATTATGAAGTGCAGCCTACTGGTTGATTTCCCAAGAAAAATAAGACAACGAACAGTTGTTTATTAATTCAAAGATAAATTTACTCTGGAATTGTAAGTGTGTATTTGAAGGTTATTTTGTTATGGTTCTTTTTAATAACAAATAAACAAGCAAAAAATATCAAATTAAACATACTGTAATATCTCGAAGAAATACACGTGTGGTTTTATTTTGATGGAAAAGTGGGTAATTTCCCTATACAATGTTAAATGCGTGTGTTACATGCTGTGACAAAATGATAATAACACGCACGTGACGTAACATATGCTTACTATTCACGATTGGAAGTTGTGATTTGATAATTGGAGAATTCCGGCACAAAGCAATGTGACCCTAAGAGGGCAGTATCTCAATGATCTGTGGAACTTTAAGCCCTCTGCTGGTGAGTTCCTCATAACGCGCGTATTAAAATACATGCCAGCGGACAGCTTGCTGGTAGAACTTGGGAAAGGTTGACGTTCCTTCATCGGTGTATCTCGTGGGAGCAGGAGTGTCCGCAGGTACAGGTGCAGTACTAAGTCTGGACGTGCAGGTTTGTGTCATGGATGTCATGACACACACCTGCATCTGCTGGGGCATACCTAAAGTAAGGTGTACAAGGTTCTTACTCAGATGTATTTAGTGTAAATCCAGCTATACAAACGATAATGTGAAAATGTATAAATATGTCGCCCTGGTAAGATTTTCTTCCCTATAGAATATTAATAATGTCAGTATTCACAGGCTCCGGCTTTAGCCGCGTTAAAATTTCCAGGCTCCCCCTGATAGTTACAAATATTATTTGCACGAACCAGTGTTTTTTAATGCTTTGATGTTATTGTACTTTAATATCCAGTCTGCGGACTGGTCAAAAGGAGGGGACATCTGCCATAAACCTTTTCAGTGATCACTACGTATGCATTGTTGGTGAATGTGTTTTTCTGAATGTGAGACAACTGACGAAGAACCCCCTGATGTGCACGTTTTCTAATCGTCCTCAGTGGCGGCGAGAGGGAGGGTCTAGTGGGGGCTTAAGCGCCCCCTGAAAAAAGGCTGAGCCCCCCCCCAGTAATTTTAGTTATTGTTTGTTGCATCAAAATTATTCAGCACCTGCTATAAACAATCCACCCCCCTCTTTTTTTTTTTTAAGAGAACGAGGTTAACCTGCAATTAGCAGCAAATTCTGGACTGGGTTGCTATTTTTTAAGCAAAACAAGTTTTTCGATGGTTGCGCATTTTCTCAGAAAATGTAATGTTTAAAGAATCGTGTCATATCTCAGACACGTGTTGCAGGCCTACCCTGAGCACAACCTGGAACTCCAACAAGCAAATAGGATGAGTCATCTTCATCCGCCACATAGACGACAGTGAGGGTATGTTGTGCGGTCTTATTGTTTAATATTTCATTTTTTTAACTGTTCAGCAGAAAGTGTCCCTTATTTTATGAGTTGTTTACTCATTAAGGTAATTTACCAGCGTTGGTTCCTGGGTGAGAAAATGCCGAGAATGTGTCGGGGGTTTAAAATGATATAATGCGTTTTATTAGTTATTTACCAGCTGAAAACTTACGTTGGTTCTAAACAAAGAAAGCGAAAGCTTTCCCAAACCTACTGGTTTACGACATAAATAAATGAAAATAACTAATGCCACTAAATTATTCAGGGCCACCAAGACTTCGTTTTAGATTGTTCCAACTTATAAATGCAGAGCCCAGAAATACTGTAATTTCAACTAGAACATATACCCCTCCTGTGGCTACCCTTCGAGTGGTTATTGAACCAGAATGTGCCAGATTACATATAAAATATGGCCTTTTGATATTCAGAGTTTTAAATAGAGTGGATTCGGCTGACAAAACTGGTTACAAATAATAAAAAATAATCTGTATTAACAGCAATAAAATTGACCGAGTCTATTAAAATATGTTATTTAATTGGCAACTAATTAGCAGCATTTTTAATATATCTACGTTATACATGCTACTATTTCACATATGCTATAACCTCTCCTGTGAATCACTGAATGTTTACAGTTATTATATACGCATATACGCCCAAATGAGTCCAATTCATGACCAGTTAAGTAAACAGGCCACGTTGGTTGATTCCTTGGTTGTATCCGTTTGACTGATATGATTGGTCAGCCTCGCCTGTTCTTATAGCAGTGGTATCTCCCAGCAACCTAAAGTCGCGGGCATGTCGTGGGAAATGGGCGTTTCGAAATAAATGGGCGGGGGTGTTCTTATTTGTCAGTGTAAAATAACGGGCGTGTCCAAATTAGTCAGCCTTTCTGCCTCTTTCTGCGAAGCATGTAGCCCTATTGGTTAGTTTTTCTGTCAGTTTCACGGAAGATTTTGTAATTAACAAGCACTTTGAAAACCTGCAGTCGCTTCTTAGACGAAGATGACTCCATTGGTTGGAGTACATCCTTAGTGCTCCCTTTTTTTATTTTAAATAAAGGAAATGTACGATAATGTGTGAATACTGATCAAATGAGCCCTTGTCCACTTTATAGTATTATCCTATTGCATTCTATTTCATTGGTTGACTACCCAATGCATATCAAATTATGAATGCCAAATAGTAGTAGTTGGACTCTAAATAGCTTAACTAGTGGAAATTCGTTTTCCTGTGAACATTTAATATTTTTTTAAGTGACGGGTTATATCTTAAAGTGGCTTTCCCAAATTCGCTGGAAATTATGTTTAATCACGTAGCTCTGTTTACTACAATGCATAAATATATTTTCACAATTTGTCGGAAATAAGTAGACTAGAGTGATGGTACAGGTCCTGTCGTTATCTGAATAAAGGGCCATTTCCTTGGCATAACGTTGCTCATCAAATTTGATAAGACAGGCTGTTTTTCCCTCTACCAATGTTCACCAGTTGACGTGTTCGGCGTCAGGTGAGCCGTGGCTTTTCTTTCTAGCCTGCCTGCCTGCCAGCCAGCCAGTCAGCTAATCCATTGTCTTAAGTTGCAACTTCTGTCACTGCCCAGTGTACTTAAAAAAAAAACAAAAAAAAAAAAACAATTTGTTAATGGCCGTCCCGAGTTGTACTGTTTAATGTTGGTGTTCAGTTGTGCGTCGGATTTCCAGCAGTTTTCTTTTAAATACACAAAAGCGAAGCCACATGTTAGTGACATGCAATTCGCGAAAGATCCGATACTTTACTTTCTTTGTGAATCGTACGGTTCAATATTGACTGATACGAATATTTTCCACCGTAACAGGCCACCAATTAATTGTAGTCACGCAAAAGCAGAGCAATGCAAATTACCGTTTTCTTCCTTTTATTCATTCAACTTCATATGTCCTCTCTTATTAACTTTTATTAGCGTTGGAGGTTGGACACCGCAGTAATGTACCGCCCCTAAATCCCTCTCAACTTGGGCAAGCAATCATCTCAACCTGATGTCAGCGAATTAATCGATGAGACGAAAACCACTTGTTCACTGCCGTTATTTTCAAAATGAAGTTGAAGTTAAGATTTTTCAGCCGTCGAGTAGTTATTGGCACAGTTATATGTCTGATTGTGCTTTGGTTCTCTCGCTCGCCGAAAACAAACGACACACAACAGGTTCAATTGGTAGGTATCTTGCTTGTGTCTGTTTACTTTATTATATCAAGATTGCGTATGTTTGTTACCCTTGAGCAGGCTCAACGAGTGAAATTAGGGTCTCTTTACCTTGCAAACGACCAGATTTGTGCTTTAGGAGTGACTTCACACGGTTTGTTGAGCGTAGAGAACAGTCTCGTACTTAAATTATTGCTAGACGACTTATTCTTATTAGGGAACAGTATAACTGGGTGTCGAATTACATTACAATCACGTGTTGGATGAAATAAAACAATGCTTATTAATGAGCTTTGTTTAGGCTTTAAAAGCGCCGATAAAGTATTCGAAAGCCAAGAAGAGGTATTTTGAGATCTGAAGCGATTTATTTTAAGAATTATCGTTGAGCGACGTGTCGTGGCGTGTGTATATTGGCTACTTATTTGACGCCTGCAATGCGATCACGCACGCCCTCACCGTGTGCAATTGATTTAAATACAGTATTCACGTACGGCGTTATAGGTGAAAATGGGGACCAGGCAGATACCAAAAGAAATCCCATGATCCAGTTCTGTGTGTGCCATTGTTTGTCAAATATTTGTTTCAGACCCTAAATAAAGTTATTTAATTTTAAACATCAAAATGGTTAGCTAGTTGTAGGAAACCAATATCCCATTGCATTTGTGAAGATGCATGTCTGATGCTTTGCAGGCGGCGAGAGATGCTTCCAATCATGGGCCCCATGGGGAAATGGACATTTTGATTGAGCCAGTTTTCCCCTGGCCTCGCGTGGAAGGTTTGGAGGTTGACCTGGACCATATCCGTAAGGATGGCCTCCGTGACCGCGCCTCTAACATGCAGGAGCGCCGGAACGCCACGGGGAGGCAGTACATCACCTTTAAACCTCAAACCAAAGTGTACCCTGAACCCGTCCTGAGGCGAGGCGCGCTGGGGAACTTTGAGCCCAGAGAACCCGAGTCTCCCGGCATCCCCGAGGGGCCAGGGGAGGGGGCCCAACCGTTTGTCCTGGGGCCAGACTACAAGCAGTTGATCCAAGCCAGCGTCAGGGAGTTCGGCTTCAACATGGTGGCCAGCGACATGATCTCTCTGGACCGCACGATCAATGACCTGCGTCATGAGGAGTGAGTAACCCGGTTGGCCCCTGGACCCAAATCAGACAGACTTCACGGTTGTTACAAATGACCTCTGACATCTTAGTAAAAAAACCTATAAACTTTTACTTAAATTAATTAGTGTCTAACACTAAAGCCACTGCAAACTGTTCTGTCCAGGCACCTCTGAACCATAAACCGTTTTTATTTAACTAATTGAGTCCCCGGGGGTGTGTGGTTTTATCTGCTGTGTACTTTTTTTCGCTCGCTTTTTTTTTTTGTCCAACTGGTTTTTCCAGCAGTAAAGCGGCAGAAAGAAAATATAAAGGGGGTGACCTCACAGGAATACCTGAAGCGCCCTCATTGGTCGGTGGGGTTAGCCAATTCGCATTGATCCCGGTCACAAAAAAAGGACCAATTGAATTGAGAACTGAATATTACTCACTGATGCTGGTGGCGTGTCCCACAAAGTATCTGCCTCCACTTGTGGGCAGGGTGGGGGAACATTGTTCCAGGTTCAGTCAAGTGTGTCGTGGTGACCGTGTGACAGCTTGGATCCTGGACCACTTCCAAGCCCTAAACGCTGAGGTTTGTCGGGTGAGCCCGCTGCTGCATACTGTTTTTCAACAGTGCGGCCTATCGTGTGAGCCTGGAAAAAGCTTCAATTTCAATTTCAGGGCCTGTTCTTTGATTGTGGTGAAATGGTTCTCTTGCAGTGCATTGTAGGACTGCTATTTAGCGTAGTTGTAGTAACACAGAAACCCATTGGTACAGCCGGATGTTTGCTGAAATCAGTTCTGCTTAACCCGGTGCGATGTCGCGAACCCAAAACCGTCACAGCAACAGATCAGCTCCTTGAGCTTGATTTAAAGAGTATTGTCAGGGGATTCGGGTTTTACCCGACTTTCGAGTCACACGAGAGCCTCCTTTTACCTCCCTTCTAAAAGCAGCTTGGAGAGCCGCGATGCGTGCTCAGGGTCTGGATTGGAGGATCTCCTCAAATGGGACCGTGATGTCATTCTGTCACTTAGCGACAGTTCTCAAGGCGATGCATAACACCGTAACTTATAGTTGGGTTTCGCCTTCTTGTAAACAACCCGGATTAAATGGTTGAATATCAATTAAATATTTATTTTTTTACACTAAAATCTATGGCTGCTCACTGAGTTTTATGGTAGTGAACCTAACATGTAGACTTTTTATAGAATATTTATGATATTTTACTTTCAATTAAAACTTATTGTTCTTTCACAATTAATCACGCATTCATGCTTAAAAGGTAGTATAGCATCATCCGTTGTAACCTGTTGAAAAAACCTCCTGTGAGACCTCATACAACACGGTCAGACAGAGGCTAATGTAGCGTTTTTTTTGGTGGTTTTAAATCATTTTTGAGCGGCAAAGTAATGGTGCCTATATTACAAAAACTACTGGATGTTCTAGGAAACTTGGATTGTCTGGGTTGGTAGAGCTAAACGCTCTTGCTACCAGTGAAAACATTATGTCTGTGCTTCAAATTCTTGTATCTGCTCAAGAGGGTACTAACTAATGTTTGGTGCCAGGAGATGGCGCTATATGCCTAAAATTGACCGAGTTCCAAACTTGATGCTGCACACGGTTGACGTCGAAAATGTTCTGGTTCCTGGACAGGAGGCCACCCTGGAAGTGTATTGAAAAGCATAGCAAGATATTCTTAAACACTCTAAGTGTAGGAACAAGCCGGGTCTCCTTGTAGATTCATTGTCAAGTCAAAAGGCCATGTGAGTTTTAACTGGAAATACTTGTGATATACTACTACTGACTTGCAAACAAAAGGGTGAATGTTGAAAGAGGGCCAGAGGGTTATTCACCTTTTGTGTGTGTGTGTGTGTGTGTGTGTGTGTGTGTGTGTGTTGAGGAAAAAAATAAAAATTATTATTATTCTATCCATACAGGTAAATTTACAGCGAACGATTATGCTACATCGAGCTTGAATATGTTGACATGTACACACACACACACACACTCTCGATAGTATCTAGAGAGGAGATAAGCCAGAAACTCTGGATGGTGTGAGAGCTGTGATTCATTTTTTGTATTTATGGTTTTGCGGGGGGAGACTGGGGACGGGTGGGTGTGACAAAAGAGGAGAATATCTTGGCTGTTGGAATGCGGGTAGACTCCATTAAGATTCCTGCGGCACATTTAAGGGCTGTGTCTGAGCAGAGGAGACAGCTAACCCTGCTCTCTCGGGCCTCCGTTCTGAGTAACGCAGACCTGCCAAAGGGGGAGAAAACGTTAACATGAGCAGCACTTTCTCACTAACTGTCGAGAAGGGTCCAGTCTAAACCTCTTTTCACATGAGGACATGAGAAATTGCTCATTTTACATTAAATTGATGCCTTTTTTGTTGTTTTTTTTTGCTGAGCTACGTGGCTTAAACTTGAGTTAAAGGAGTTGAGTTATTCGGCTTCAGCTCTAAACAAGGCAACTAATATCTGGATAAGCAGAACATACTGTGTGTGTGTTTTGAGGCTTTGAATAACCTGATAGAAGTTTACTCAGTAGTAGGCCTGAGAAAACTAAAGGCCTGGCCTGGCCTCCCTCTCCCCTTTTGGGAAGGACTCCTCCCCTTTAGCGGAGCAGTAAAACTCGCTGCTGAAACCAAGATGCAGTTCTCACCGGTGTGGCGGGGGAGGGGCAGCCCAGAGCTGCTCACTGGGAGGAGGCTTTGCTTTCACTTCTGTCTGTTGACAGGCGGTCTCTCTCTTCCCTCTGGCACCAAACCAGCAGGGGGCTCCACTCCCTGCCCCTAGGTGAAAGCCCCAGTCCCGTGTCGGCTGTGTCCAGGCCACCGCTTTTAGTCAGGTCGTTGGTGTGAGCAGAGCGTGGGAAGTTCTCTGAATCATCGACCCTCTTAATTTTGACAAAGGCGCAAAGCTGAGCCAAAATCGTGTCTTTGATGTGGGATGTGGGTTGCGGGACTCGCGCCGGCCGTTACCGTACATTAACAGTGTAGGTCACTTCACTTTGGCGTAACACATGTCAATATTCTCAAGTTCTTGAGCACAGAACCCTTTTTTTTTCTTTTTTGACACGTGGACGCGAGAGGCTTCGTTCGGAGTCTGTAAAATTAAGTCTGTTTCCTTGCAACATGAAGAGTTTTTTTGGTAATGGAGGAGGCCGTAGTCCTACAGTTCTCTGCTCTGAGAGCTTGGCCTTTTCCTGTTTGGAAACAGGAGCTACTCACTCACATGTGACCGCTTGGGAAGGGGGGGGGGGTGCACCAGCCACTCCGAAGGCTTACAAAGGAGCTATTTTATCAGCAGTAATGCAATAACTGGGCCTAAGTGGCTCTGCATTTTGGGCTAGGAACAGCCGCGGGTGCCCCCCTAATCCGGGGGCTGGAGTACAACGTGCATTTTCGCTAACACACCATGCAAACTTCAGGATCTGTGCGGCTGTTCCGTTTAGGTGGTCCACCGGGTGTTAAACGAACTGGAGCTCGTGCCCACGGTGTTGGCTGACTGTGTCATGTTCAGAACCATTTCCACATTGCTGTTTAGTTGTCGGGTCGCTTGTCGCTTGTGGTCCGATTCACAAGCGACGTTGACACAGACCGGCGCGCTGTCTGGGACGGAGGCGTCCGCGTTCTGCCGGCTGTGCAGTGTGTTCTACTGGCTGCGGGGGCGGAGGATGTAAGCTGGGGCACATGGCTCTGCTGAAAGGAAACTTGATCCAGTCCGATTTTCCTGCCGCTCCAATTGTGTCCTGTGGGGGGTGGGGGGCGGGATGCCTCATTCAGGAAAGCAGTGTGGGTCTGGTTACAACAGGAAGGACAAGGTTGAAACGTTTTTTTTTTTTAATTATTTTTTATTTATTTGATTCTTGCTGCTATTTGATAAACATTCTCGTCTGTATCTGTGCACCACCCCTCCCCCAGGTGCAAGTACTGGCATTATGACAAGAACCTGCTTACCTCCAGTGTCGTCATTGTCTTCCACAACGAGGGGTGGTCCACCCTGCTCCGGACAGTGCACAGCGTTATCAAGAGGACGCCCAGCAGATACCTGGCCGAAATCGTGCTCATCGATGACTTCAGCAGTAAAGGTGCAGGACGGACGGGACGGGACGGCGGATCGGACTGTGCCACGCTGCAGGATAACTGCCAGCTTCCGCCTCTGCTCTGGCTGTGAACCTCGGGATTTCTACTTTCACCAACTGTGCTAAAACAAATACTGGTTTTCTGGTCTGCAGCTGATGCTTAACAAAACAGTGCAGGAGCCGTAAATCTAAGTTTACGTTTGCAGGGGGCTAAAGTAGTGTTGAGCTCAGATTGTTGAGGTGAATCTTATATGGGGGGGCGGATTTACTCTTAAAGTTTTCACAGGTCCAGAGAAAGCATTTTGCCAGCAGTAAGTAAATGCATTTAAATGGGCCACTCAGCTTTGTCCCGGGACATTTACATTGTCTTTGTGTTGCTGAACCTCTGATATGATTGTCAGTGGGACGGGTGAATGAGGCCAGGGTGAAGATGGCGATGGCTGTTAAATACCGCGGTACTCGCTGTGCGCGGAAACTGTGATTGATTATTGTGTGAAGGGCCGTTTCAGTAGGCGACCCACAGGCGCGTCACGCAGCCGTAAGTGATACGGTTGAAGAAAGAAAAACCTGAATGAGTCATGACCGCAGAATCACTGCCGTTTCATTTTAAACTTCGAGTTCACCGCTAGCAGAATGGAGTGATTGAAAAGCTGCGTGCGTTCAGTTCTAAAAAATAAAATAAAAACGCTAAACATTCACCGTAATGTTGCTCAATTTAAAATGCCAGGTGTGTGCAGTGAACAAAAGCAGAGACACGCACACACACCTACACACAAAAGCAGACGCACCCACGCATACAAACAAAAGCACGCCTACACACAAGCACAC
>JAOYSI010004659.1:19910-30199 GCA_025775065.1 Hiodon alosoides
TAATAATAATAATATTATTATAATGGGCTTATTGTTGTGATTTAACTGTGGAACAGTTACTGTATACAGTACCATTTTTCAACTTAAGTACGTACCTGAAATGCTCCTGGTTTATATAAATGACAAGAGGAATGCCCCTCCACCACCCCACATGCAAAAAACCTCTTTACGGCAGGATAACATGTGCCCTGGGTGAATGTACAGAAGTCTTGTCGCTGCCAATAAGACTATCGCATTACGATTCAGTCCACAGCTGATACTGTGAAAATGACCGTTGTTCTGAGTGTCGATGCTAAGCCAGAGTACTCAGGAAACCATCCTCACTCTTCCCCATGGCAGGCGGTGATGAATAAGCTGATGGATAGCTTTTGGATGAGCTCGATTATGTCTATATGGATGAACAATAATGGCATTGAGTTGTTCATGACGCGCACTGTTCAAGAGTTGCTGTGGGGCTTCAAAGACCCACTCCTGACCCGCGTTCACGCCTCGAAGCCTGAGGTTGAGGAGTACTTTGGACTCATGTACAAGGTAGGCGCGCTAGCTAAATGTGCTACCTTCTAAGGGCGAAGCTAATATTATCCGTCCGTACATGAATAGTAACCGTTGTGACTTGACATTCTGCAATGGCATTTTTGGGGCCCTGGTGTAATGCACTGAAAGGGTTTTGTAACTCTTCACTTTCTTGGCAGAAAAATGGAACGGCCGATGGTGAATTTGTTTTCCACACAGGCGAGGATGACTACATGGACTACAGCAGAATAGCTTCATGGAAGGGGGAAAGGTAAAAGTGAACCCATCCTTAAGGCGTGAAACCCTCATGATAATGTGAAGAGCCTCTGTGGATTTGCCAATAAATGGCAAGCTTTTAGAAATTGCAGCAGTGAAGAGTCCCAACGATAATGGCCGTCTAAACTCAACATTTGGCAATTGGTATTGGTGTAAAAGACGGGTGTGGGGTACGGTACTTTTTCCGGCGCAGGTTGACAGGCCAGATTTGAAAGGCCATTTCCTTGCGTTCCACCGTGTCTCGGCAGAACTGCGGCTGACCATGGCTGGACATTCTATCTCTTGACTGGTTCTCATGTGGGTGAAAGGAACATTTCCTCATATCGGCTGCCCATAGCGCTCTCTCTTTATGAAAAGGATTACTAAAGTACGATGAAGCAACGGAATGGTCTCAAGGACGGTTGCATAGCGGCTAAAAATGTTAGCTATATGGTGTACTTGGACAGTGCAATTAGGGGGGTTTGGCAACTAAGCACCCAACCTGCCAGTGGAGAGAGCACAGGAAGCCAAACTGAAAAATGTTTTGTAAGATGGCTCAGTCTTGTTGCACGTGGAGCTGATCAACGATGAGGTTACCATAATCCGGACAGGAGGTGACGGGGGCGTAGGTTAAGGACGCAGCACACCTGGGAGGAACAGGTGAATTGTTCTGAAGAAGCACCTACAGTCTCTGGTCCCAACAGTACGGTGGAAAAGATGTTTTCACGTTTGCATTATTTTTACAATGCCAAATTTTCATTTGTTCCCCTAATTCTTCTTTCACAGACAAATTTTACTAGACGAGCAAATTCAGATGAATTTACTAATTTTACTTTTGCTTATTGTACTCTTGCAGCCAATTGTCATTTTGGAACTCAAACCAGAGTAACATGATCAATGGCACAGACGGCAGTTCTTTCCACCCACTCCTGTCCAAGAATGAGCTGTTGTACACCTTCTCTGCAGACCTCTGCAGGTATGTCACTTGACCCCTGTTTTATTCACTCAGTGACTGCTTCTAGTAAATCGTTTCCGACAAAGGCATGTAGCCATTCAGACCCACAATTTAATGATGACCATATGACTAGAATTGATTTGGCAATCAAGGCAATTGACTCTTATCTGAACGAGTCGTTGAGCGTCGCGCTTACCGCCGTTTTGCCGTAGATTCGTATATATCGGCAGTACTTTAGCCTTCCTGACGGCATTGTTTGGTGATGTTCTCTCTGGGTGTCGTCAGTGTTTAAACTGATGTACAAGAGGTGTTATACATGTGTGGTTTAGTTTTTTCCTGTTACTGTTCTATTAATGAAATATCGTTTAGGGATGTTGTGGTAGTAAAACACTGCAGTCTGTTCTTTGTGGAAGGAATGTTATTTGTCAGTCGTTGGAGCCAAAACGAGTCCAGTGGGGCTGGGTTGGTAAGGATGTGGGACTGCGAGTACAAATAAATCTCTCTAATCTAAGTAATGGTCATTTTAGTCATTTAACACACTGCAGGCCCCACGGCTCGTACGATAGGTTTCGAAGGAATGTAATATTTTAAAAAAATTCTGCCATTTCTTCTTGTCTGCCAAAATTTAAAAATCTGGGTGAAAGTTGCTGCAACTCCTTGCCGCAGTAAGAAATCAAACGTCTGTTTAGCCTCTGATCATGGTGTAGGTGAAAAGTCACGTCCAGACCACTACAGTGACCATCATCTTGTTTTTGGCATGCAGCTATTTTAGGGGTGGAACTTTGACCTAAAAAGTTAAATGAGCTGCTTTGTGTGGAAAGAATCTGCAGTTCTCGCGTGACAATTCCCACAAAGATCTGGACACATGCCAGGCGAGGTGATCCAAATATAGGTGGCCAGATTCTAGACTTGATCTACTTTTGTCATTCTTCAGTGTTGTAAATGACGCCATACACATCGGACACTTCCATTTGTTTGGGAAAGGAAGTGTTGCAAAAAGGAGGACCAACCTTTTGAACATACTCTGACCTAAAAAAAAAAATTTGGCATTGTACAACTCAAGTGTTCAAATGGGGCGGGGGGCCATGATTTACAGATCGACTTGGTTTTAGACAAAAGCCGTCACAGTAGTTCTGTATTTATAGTTTAGGTACATTAAAGGGCAGAGCCAACTCTACGACACTGATCCTATCTTTTTTTTTTTTTTGTTTAGTGTCTGCAGCGTTGCATCTCTTTGTGCGAGTGGCCAAGGGAGATAAAGGTTTCCTTCTCTCCCTTTCTGCTCAGGTCTATCTACATGGCATTTATCGAGGACGTGGATGTGAAAGGAATCCCTGCGTACCGTTTTACCCCCCCGAGGGACGTCTTGGCCAGTCCTATAGAGAACCCTGCCAACGCTGGCTTCTGTTTGCCGGCTGGAAAATGCCTGGGCACTGGCGTGCTCAAAGTCAGTGTGTGTCGCAAAGGTAAGAATCTGTCACCCGCAGCCTCCCCCCCACACTCGTGCTTCACTACTTATAACCCCTGTGAGACGGGCATGCTTGTCCTGCGTTCTGAATGACCTCCAAACCCCCCCCGACATGTGATTCAGCCCCTGTGCCCTCTCTTCCGTACCGCCTGACTTGGCCCAACAGTAAGTCCTGTCACCTGACTGCAGGGCCTGGCTGAACCTTTCCAAATTCTTGTGTGCCTGCAGTGGGTGCTTCAGAACCTTATAGGATTTATCGCTTACATTTTCAGCGGCGGTTTAATAGTTGATTTAATGTTGCTTTGGAAATGCCCACATGTTCAGGCATGCACTCGCAAACACTCTTCTGAGAGCCAGGAAGGATTAACGTGGCTCATTTTCTGAATTGTTGCCTTGGCGTTGAACATACGGGACACCTTTTAATTGCCACTTTCCAGCTTGTAAAGGAGGAATAAATGAAATCTGTGTTTTTGAAAATCCTAAATGCTTTAATGGGTTCTAGGTTTCATTAGTGCTCAACTTTCAGCCTATGGCTGCCAAACAAAACATTAGCATTGACTGTCGCCCACTGCAGATTCCTTGCTTTTAGAATAAATCTGAGGAACCTTTGGTTAGTTGCATAAGTGGGGCACAAATAAGGTTTTGGTGACCATGTACAATGAGCTTGGCATGGAACGGATTACTGGCAATGTTCGATCCGAGACCAAAAAGTATAATGACAATGCAATCTTTTATAGCTTTTTGTAATCCACGTTTGGGAGGGGGGGATTTGATGGACTTGATTCCAGAGACCATTACACTGAACGGCAGGTGGAAAACCGTGATAACGGAGGGCTCCACCTTGAGGAAAGGGCAGGGCTCTATTGACTTCTACACAAGGATTGAACATTGGGTACTGGAGTAAGGGTCAAAGCATAGCAGCTCTCCTAATGGGCGGCTGAACTCTCGCACACACAAAAGGAAGTCAGATCAACTGCATGACGGTTTAATTTTGGCTCCCAACATAGGAAAGGTTTTTTTTATTTATTTCCCCCTTGCTCAAGGCATTAGACATGCTAGGTCACAGCTAGTTTTAAGGACATGGATTTTCGGTTTAGACAGAGTTTTGTGGTTCATTGAAAAAAAAATTTTTTTCTTTTTTTTTTCTTTTCTTCTCTCACAACAGGTGCCCCTATCGTTATCTCCTTTCCACATTTCTACCTGGCAGACAAGAAGTATGTGGAAGCTATCGATGGTCTGGCCCCTAACCAAGAGGACCATCAGACATTCCTTGACCTTAACCCGGTACGATGAGCTCACTTAACAGCTGGTCGTAAAGGGATTGTGGGGGGATCGTTACTCTGCCTCCATTCTTTAGGGCCACGTTTCCCTTTTTTAAATCGAAAAGAAATTCCATTTCTTTATATTATATTCCATTCCGTTTCTAATGCCTTTTATCAATTCCATGAAAAAAAGTTTTGAAACTTTGTTTTGACTTTGGTATGTGGCACTAATTGTATGCATTTAGTAGTTTTTTATTTTAAGTTTTTTAGTTTCGCAAACTTAAGTAAATTCAGGGGGTCATGCATTTACACGTTTAGATTCATCTTAATTTGTGAAGTAAATGCAGAATTGTCATAGTTTTTTTGTAAAATTGTTTCGTACTGTAAAATCTGTAACTAAACCCGTGGTTTCCGACGTTTTCTGTGACACTGCACACTTCAATGGGACAATACGGGAGCACTTGGTTCAGGAAACTGCTCTTTGCGTTTTAAAATTTCCATTGTTCAATGAAGAGGATACTTTCAATAATATTGTCACGAATGTAAAATTCATAGCACAAGTAGCGTAAATGGCAACTTGGCGAGTTTGTGGGTAACTGCAGTTTGAGACATTTAGGTAAATCCGAAGGCCAGATTGTTGTCTACAGTCTGAGCAATTCTGGTATCTTCAGGGTCATGTTTCATTGACGATTGAATAAACAGAGGAAATGCCTCTGGCAAAGAAATGTCGATCCAGTTAAATGCATCTGTTGCTTGCTTAGAATTTTTTACTGTCGATAAAAGAAAAAATCCTGCAAAATGGCGCTGCATGGTTTCTATGGTGACTAGTAAAACCTCAGTTTAGAACGTCCAAGTTTTTAGTATTAAAATGCTAATGCCTCAGAATATTTTGTAAAAATTTAATTGTGGTTGGATGGATTTATTTCTACATTTATTTTTAACGTTGATTTTCAAAAAATCTGAATTCCAAGGCAGGCGTAGGTGGTTTGAAATGGAGTAATAAAACGAGAATAGTATTCAGACTTTTTTTAAAGAAGAACTTCCGGACCATGGCTTTTGATCTGCATAAGCAAAAACCACAGTGGTATGTTTCCATTCCCTTTTCAAATTCAGACGACTGGGATTCCTGTTCGTGCCGGCAAAAGAGCCCAGATTAATATTCTACTCCACAGAATTAGTGGTTTCCCGTGAGTAAAAATACTTCCTTGCAAATCTGGGACATGCATTTTAAATCAATAGAAAGCACTAACCTGTTTACGTGCAGCATTTCTGATGATGGGTTTTGTCATTTTGAACTCCTCCACATGCAACCTATATTTGCACCATAAACAAATGTTTTTAGTCCGGCTGGCGGAAACTCCAAACTGACGACAGTAATGTGTTCCCGAGCTAACCAATAATTCTATTTTTATTCTGTTTAGTAAACCTTGTCCATTTTGCCTTTCTGATGCTTTTGTATCACGTTGTAATATCTCTTAACCTCCCGCAGAAAAACCAGGACTCTGAACGAGACGGTCTTTCCAATCATGTATATAAATGAGGTAAGGTCGTCTTTCTTTGTCTCCTCCGCACAGCGATTCGGAAAGTTAACGGAGCATTGTGTCGGTCACCCGTTTGGATGTCGTTTTTGTCAAATGATCGTGCCCAGAAACTTGCGTTCCATGCCAAACTCTGCCACCTTTCAGAGCATGGTGATTGACGACGCGTCGGCCGCCAAGATGAAGAGGCTGCTGCTGATTGTGAAGGTGGGGTCCAACTTGCCCCTCCTCGTAGTCGGCCTGGGGGCCATCCTGCTGTTGGTTCTCATTGTTCTCATCTGGAGGTCCCGTCAGAGGAAGGTCGGTTCCCACTCGTACCGCGTGTGTGTGCGCGCGCGCATCCCCCACTCGGCGTTTTGTGTTTGCACAAACGCACTTCTCGGGTCGGCTTTAAGTAGCTTTACTTTGTGTTTACTCAAGCATCGCATGCATTAACGAATAAATTAACCAACATCGAACGATGAACATCCGTTCTCTTATCAGCAGGCGGAATGGCTTATATTTTCTTGGGCAGACACCAACAATAACGAAAGTTTAGTATAGGACATTTCAAAACTGGTATATACAGTGTGTAATTGTTTAAAGTTTAAAGTGCAGTGCAGGTTGTTGGCCTGTACATGCAGTGGGCAAAGGGCATACTAAACGGCACTTACGTTTTCAAAGGTTTTTTTTTTTCTTTTTTTTTTTCTTCCCCCCTCCTGGGAGCCCAAGTTAATCTCCTCCCCCCCAACAGATATTCTCAAATTCATTCATTCATACATTTATTTATGGAAGCTAAGTGAAGAAAGGGAAAAAAGTATGCAAAAAAAAAAAAAAACCGTGATACAGCTGTGACGTCTCAACCACTTTGAAAGATGAAAAAGGAATATGACGGGCTAGCTGGTTAGAAATATAAAGTTGGCTAGTTACACTTGAAAAAAAAAACTAAACGTAAGCTGAAGACGGTAACAGGAATGTTGGGTTTTAACTTTATTGTCATTTTAATTAAACGATTGTAAACCTGTCGGAATGGCAAACATTTTAGTACTGTACGCAGATGTTTTATCTTGCAAATAGCCAATGGATATGCCTGAGACTGACGCGGGGGCAAGGTTTTTCAAGTATTTACTGGAGAGCTGCTCTGGCTGAATTTAAGACCCGGTGCTATGCATGTCAAATACTGAGTGGGCCTGTTCCAGACGTACCGAAATAGTAGCACAAATGTGAATTAAGCATTATTAGTGTAGCTGTTGGTGTAATGTTTCAAACGGTGATTTAAGCTGCATTAAGATATGGTGACGGCCATCTTTGCCTTGCAAACCCATTCATTTTTACTAACATTGAATGCATTTTTCTTCCTCTGCTTTCTGATCAGAATGGAGTTAAACGTATTGCTTTTGCTGAAGCTTTTTCTTTTGCTGTAAGTCTTCCTTGCGATTATCATTGCTTGTTTATAATTTTGAAATTGTATATTGACTGCATTGACTAAGCTGTGTATCTTTAGCTAATTGCATGTACTGTAATGCCTCTGAAATGGCACACTCCAGTTCTGCTAGTCCTGATTGGGCATAAGAACTGCATTTTAACCATTAATGTTTTATTGTAAAGATATAAAAATTTTACAGACCACTTGCACTCAGAAAATGCCAAAGGTGGTGGGGGGAAAAAATGTAATAATATCCCATCCTGTCCACAGACGACTGCAAAAGAAGACACCGCCTACACTCAAGTCAATGACCAACCTGGACATCTCCCAGAAACCGTTTCCTTAAAAAAAGATTTATACATTCCCCTGTCCCCAGTGGAGGCGCAGAAGTGTTAAGGGTTTGGGTGGGGTGGGGGTCAGGGAGTGGTGAGAGCGTTTTGCAGTGGTTGTGGTGACAGGATCCGGCTCTAATAAACATTGCCCATTGAGATACAGTTTGTCCTGCCATTCTTTGCTGGCTTGGAGTTGTTAAATGGGGCATTTCCTGCTGTACAGGGGTATTTGTCATGAGGAGAAGCAGTCCATGCTGGTTGCTGGTTGCCACTGATGTGCATAGGCAGTCATCCAACTGAGTATGTTTCCACAGATTTACCCTGGCTCCAAATTGACATTTGGGATAGGCAAAGTCTATGCCTATTTGCCCCTAAGCATAGACTTTACCCTCCCCAAATTGTTAATTTGGAACCAAGCTAGCTCTGTGAAAACATACTTGTGAGCGAGTGAATAAGAAACCCTCCCATTAACTACTCCTTTCTTCTGAGATGTTATGCACTGTGGAAACGAATGCCGTGGGATTCTTACCAAATAAGGATGGGGCAAAACAGTACCTGTACCTACAACAACCTGTATCTCCATTCTCATCCACTCCCATAAGATCATACAGCAAGACTCTTATGAATCAGATGAAACCATCCTCGTTCATCAATTGGAAACTTCAAATGCAGGTGTAATCATATTTGAATGTACTATATGACTTTACTTGTCTTTAAAGTCTTGAGTTAAGCCCCAGTAGCGTATAAGCTGTGGCACTTAGTGATTCTAAACCTCATGTTGGTGTCCACATTGCCATTTCCAGCCCTTACAAAACAGAAGGAAGGCCATTTCCTGTAACTGCTGTGTTAGTACCTGGGATTAATTAACCTGGGACATAATAAAATAAAAAAATAAATAAATTCATAAACCATTTTTTTCACGGCTTTCCATATTAGCTGTTGGAGTCAATTTGCTCTACCAGTGCAGCTAATAAAGGTGATGGTCACTTGGGTTTTAGTTTTCTGACCCTAACCCCGACTTTTTCATAAAGGTTTCAAAAAGATTGGCTGGATATTGGTGACTGAACCAAAAATGTTCTCTAGTCATTACCAGAAAATGAAGGTCATTTCAATATTTAATTTTTTAAGTGTACTATCTGAATAGTGTTGTGCAGTTGAGCAAGGTAATTAAATGCCCTCAAAATGCATTTAAATTATGTATTGTACATAATTGTGATGAAAAAAATATTAATTTAAAAATGAAAATTTCATTTTAAAAACTTTGACTGTTGTTGAGTATCAAAGGAATGCATATTCAACTTTTCTGTCTGGTTCTGCAATCTCAAATTCTGGTTCAGAACTGTGAATGGCCATCTTAAGGTGGTCAGACAAATGGCTTTGAATTTTTTTAAAGATTTTTTTATTTTAATTTTAGAAATTGAGGTAAATTTTACTAGAAATTTCTGCGGTAAAACCAAACCCCTAAGCTACTAAAAAACAGGATTGCTTTAAATGAAGCACTCACTATCATTGGAAAGCAAGTAACAGTCTCTGAATAGTGAAATAATTCTTCCTAAGAAATGCATATGCAGTTGCTATAACTTAAGGATAGTAGTCTTTTGAAACCAGCTATATGTTGTAGTGTATAACATTATAAAATATAAAGAGTTTTGTAAACGACATTTATGATGTATAAAAAGGTTGTAATTACGTGATTTAAAGAGGATTTTATTTACATATACATCCCCATTTTTATATGCAACATTGCAATTTATTTAGCAAACTATGTGCTACTGGAACAAAGGGACACATTGTTTGCACTAAGCCTAACAACTGAACACTGTATCAAAATACATTTTCACTGTGAATTTTACAATTCCCTCCTCACTGTAAGGGAATGATTCCCAGGACAAAAAGCCATGTGACTACACTATAATAAACAATGAGAAGCAAAAGGTGCAGAGAATTAGAATGTATTAAATGTAAAACTAAATTTAGTGAAGAAAAAAAATGTGTATATTTAAGACCACAGTATATGTACAGGATAGGCCTGAAGTTGATCTATATTAGCTTTGTGTTGAATATATTGTCTACCTTTAGGATAGGTAATAATGGCTGGTTACCTGACAAATGAACAGCATAAATGGGTGCTGAAACTCATCAAAATGCTAGGACTGTCAGCAGAGTGTGGACTAATATTGAGTAGCCATGTACTTTTTTTTTTAAATACTTTTTTAGATCGATTCATAAACAGTTTGAAAAATACTATCTCATTGCTTAACACAATATTTTCGTATTCTATTGGGTGCAACATTTCACAAAAAAAACTTTGAAAATTTTGCTATGATGCTTTTGTAACACTTCCTAATATCTGAGTCAAAATAAAGTAACACCGATAAACTTGTCTAATTTTGTTTGTCTGTTTTTATTTTGTTGGCTGGCTGTTATTCAGAATTCACCTATGATACTACCATGGTTCGACTGCAACAAGCATTTATGATATGTTGTGCATCATCAATAATGGCCTCAATAGCAGAGTCCTTCATGCAGCAAACAGTGTATAATGGTTTGGCAGTCAAACA
>JAOYSI010004659.1:71264-83921 GCA_025775065.1 Hiodon alosoides
GTATTTCAGAATCTGGAGACACTTGGCGGTTCTCCTTAGCGTTGTAGCTTCCTTCTCCGGTATTTCAGAATCTGGAGACACTTGGCGGTTCTCCTTAGCGTTGTAGCTTCCTTCTCCGGTATTTCAGAATCTGGAGACACTTGGCCGTTCTCCTTAGCGATGTAGCTTCCTTCTCCGGTATTTCAGAATTTGGAGACACTTGGCGGTTCCCCAAGTTCTCCTTAGCATTGCAGCTTCCTTCCACCTTTCCATTCCAGTCAGAAGTGGTGTGAATGGTTTTGTGGTGTGTTTTCGGTGTCACGTTGGAACATTGACAGCTGCCTTAGGCTAAGCCCTTAAAAAAACCAAAAAAAAACACATTCACCTTGTTCAGTCTTGCATCTAGCTAGTTAGATGGGTTGTCATACCCTTATTCAAGTTGTATGAATAAGACACTGGTTTCAAATTCATCTCAACTTCAAACAAATGAAAGCATCCGTTTATGTTAGACGGGCTATTTATATCAACGCTCTGACAGTTTAGTCTCTTCAGCCGTTTGTGGAAGTGAACAGATGTTAATGTAGTAAACACAAGCGGGTGGTCTTTCCTCCCGTGGTGCAGCCAGCCCCAGTGAAAATAATAATAAGCCATTGTAGATTGTGATGCAATAACGCACTGCCACAGGGTGAAATTAAGTAATATTTTTTACCATTTGGTCTGTAGTGGCACAGATGGTGCTTTTGTGGGTAACTTTTTAGTTTTAGCTAATGAATTCCTAAAGCACAATTTTGTCTGGTGATGGTGACCATGAGGTCAGGACTTAATAAACGGGGCTCCTGCTGTGATTTGATCCTTTCACTACATCGGTTGCCATTAAGGTAAAGGAGATGATGTGTGATCTCATCATAAGGGTTTGTCATTGGGTCAGCGTCCTGTAGTAAAGTCAGCCTAACCGGGGAATACGTCTACGTATGGACCGATGACCTATGTACTGGTGTCTGTGATGTAGCATTGTTGGTTTTCTGTGGAGAAAACGACTGTCCACGTATGGACCGGTGGCTGTGGCGTAGCATTTAGCATTGTTGGTTTTCTGTGGAGAAAACGACTGTCCACGTATGGACCGGTGTCTGTGACGTCGGGTGCCACGGGTGAGAGCCCTGTGCCATGTGATTATGTGTGACGTTCTCCCCCCCCCCCAGGCTATAGCTTGAGTCTTGTCTTTCACAATGGTGGCACAGAGTAAGAGTGTCTTCAGACGGGATGATAAAGTCCCTGCACCCTGTACATACGTTTTGTTGTGAACATTTAGGATACATGGATATTTCTGGGGTGGGTCCTTCATTAGAGTAGTCCAAGGCTGGGGTATCTGGGTGACTGCCTTTCCACTTGTCAGCTTGAGAAGTGGTGTATGAGCAGCTAGGTCTGTGGACCAGGTACGGCACAGAATGAACGGGACGCTTTATAATCATTTTAACAGGTTTATGGAGCGTCCCACAGAAATGCAGAACTTGGCGAAACCAGTTATTGTATGCAGAGCCTTCCTTTCAACAAGTTAACTTGAATTTCTGCCATGCAAGTTTTCTTGGATGGATGAGTCAGTCATCATGTAGAGCTTAATAACTTTATTATTATTATTATTTTTTTTAAGTGTTTTGGAAAGAAAGTGTAGCAGCTGTTGGTTGGCCTCTGTCAAAGTGAGTTTAAGGTTGTTTTTATTTTAATGTTATCTAGTATAAAACCATTATCATTTTCCCATTTGAGAGGAGACTCACTGCAGAACAGTGTGTAGGTTGGCGATTAACTTGTTGCCGGACTAGTTTGCTCAAACTATTTGCATACAAAATAAAATTTGAATTGGCACGTAGATCTAGATTGTCTGTGTTACATACCAGGGATTCTAGATTAATCAAATTTTTACTCGGATACACTTTTGAAACGACCTTGGTGTATGTACTGTACTTAAAACGTGTGTGTGTGTAGGCTCAAAATAAAATGATTTTGTCTTCCAAAGTACTTGAGATTCACTAAAGATGTGTGTAATGGTGAGAGCATTTAAACTTGGGAGCTATGGGTTATTTATTAAAATGTTTTGGAGAAATGCTGAAATCCGTCTTTAAACTGACTGTCATATATCATGTGAACCACGCTGTTCTGCCGTTTTGTTCTTCTGGCTAACAACCAGCAAACTCACATTTTTCTCCAACCATTTTTCATTCCAGACTTTGTCAAATGAGACTAACTGTGTTGAAGAAATTCTGAGAGTAAGTTGAAGTTTAATTTCCACAATTTTGCCCGTACATCGAACGGAAACAGAGCAATAGCGGTCTGGTCAATAGTCATACGTATTGTATTGCGAAAGACCATTGTTCATAACGCATGTGCCTTTTAAATCACGTGAAATCGAAACCTTTTGCACTATGCACTTTTCTATCCCTTGTTTGTAACGCTGCGTTCTTTTGGTTGCTTCTCTACTAGGAAATGACTCACTCTTGGCCTCCGCCGTTGACAGAAATTCACACCCCCAGCACCACTGACCCCCCCAAGTTTGGCTTCCCGACAAAGGTGAGGCTTCAATCGCCTTCCACGCCCATAGAGCCCTTGTCTAGGTGCGCCTGACGGAACATGTCCGAACGTGCTATGGTCAAAGCGTGACCATATCTGGTCCTCAATTCTGATCTTGTGGCAGCTGGAAAACTGCTTCCATGAAACAAATGGAATGCAACGAGGTGGGCAATCTAAAGACAGAAATATTTGGAGATGCTTCGAAAAGGCCTTTTTTTTTTAATTCTCCAAGTGTTTTTGTTTGGTGTAATCAAGATGGCACAAGTGGCAAAGTGATACAAACAAGTTTTAAACTGCCCCCCCCCCCCCCCCCCTCCGGGAGGGAAGAGAACCGGCAGAACAAACACACCAGTGTTACATTTCACAGCATTGGATCAGCGACGTCCTTCCTGCTGGCCTTATGGGTGGGCGCGTTGGAGAGATCCATACGAGCCTTGCCCAGGGAGTGGACTCTTGTAGACATCTAGGACCAGGTATCTGGCTGGCTGCCGTCGAGCCGGGCAGATGTGCCCCCTGTTGCAGTGTCAAGTTCTAGAGAAGTGATCATGGGAGGGTTCAATGTCAAACGTGCTCTGGCTGATGAGAGCACCGCCGCCAAGAATGTGGGAAAGGAATTTGAACAAAATCTGATTGCTGCTTCAGTGTACTGTGAAAATGTCACATTTTGGATTATGTAGAGGTGTTAGTGTGATGTAGTAATTAATCGGGCATTATGCTTGGCCGCGTACCAGCGATCGTTACCCACACACAGGCGACGACGACCTAATGTGCAATCTGGATAAATTAATTAGACTATTTTTAGAGAATGTTAGTTAATTTGCCGTGCTACTGGAGTCTCTAACGTGTACTGTTAACAGAAGTTGGCTTGCATGTTTACAGATGTGAATTTCAGTTAAATGTCCCTTTTTCCACCGCCCCAGCGATATTTTTCTTTACACATGAACGTTTTTATTTATGCCTCCATAGCTTGGAGATGCCTATAACTGGATTTAAATAAACCAATATTATTGTGTCAAGTGTTGGCACTGGTCTACTAGTTAAGCAAGTGGTTTTTTCAGTCTTCCGATTTCCGGCTTTATGTAGGACCAATTTGATTGTAGATTGCTTGGGTTCACGTAATTCTGTTCATTCTCCCACTCTGTCGGGAGCCCTCTCGATGTTTTGCATTTGAGAAAATGCCTTGATTTGCCTTCTAACATGCTTTTCACATTTCGTTTTTGTACAGGAATCGCACCATCTTCAGCCTGGCATTTCAGAACAGAGTAAGTAAAGATTCTATAGCTTGACTATAGCTACTGCGTTTTGCCTCCGTTTCCTAAACCAAGAAAAGCAAACGTCATTAGCTCGCTTGGCAGTTGATGGAGGTCTCTCTCCGTGTCTAGTATGTTGTAAATGCCAGCTGGTTTCCCTCCGTTCCAAATTCAAAGCAGAGGAACAAATGCAGTCCACTACTGTCACCTCACGTTAGGCTCAGTGGAAGGAGAGAGTTTTAAAAACCCTCCCTTGGGATTTTTACATCAAAGCAGTCAGAGATCTCGGATGCTCCTTGACTGCTCTTGGACGTTAGCAGTAACTTCTTATTTATCTCTGCCAGACTCCGTCGGAATCGCTGTGATCTTTTAGCTCCCAGTTAGTCACATTGATCAGTACCACATTGTCTAGCTCCAGTCGGTCCAAAATCCAAACCAGCCCGTCTGCTGCTCCAGATTATGACCATATATCGATCCAGTGCTTTAAAAAAAAAAAACGTTCTTAGTCTTGATGCCGTAATGGATACCCAACTGGAAACTCACGGCGGTGATCTTTTTCCTCTCTCTCCCTACCAGAATGCTGCAAGTCATCTCCAAAGTCGCTGCTGTTGAATTGTCAACAGGGATCCTCGTGAGTAGAACCCACATTCAGATTTATAGGCCCGTATTCTCTCACTTGGTGTTGACCTCTGTGCCTCCTTCGGCGAGAGGTGGAAGGAAATGACTGCTCGTTAGGGCCAAGCTGGGGCTCACTCTATCCCTGTAAACCGGAGAGGATCCCCGTAAAGGTCAGACAATTGTCAAACAGGAAAGCGTGCCTTGTGTTACCTGTTATTAAAGATGCTGTGGGACTGCAGTAGTTTTGCTCAGTAGTGACCAATTGTCCGGTCACGAGCCCAGGAAGCAAAGAATAGGAAAGGGGGTCACATGACCTCTTACCGCCCCTGTAGAGCACTGCTGCAGAAAATGTTTTTTGTTTTTTTTTGTGGCGTTGAATGGGGAGTCTGCTTGTTGTATTTTTACAAAAACTACTAGTGGTGTGTTTGTTCTGGAAGGTTCTTCCGTTGTTTTTTTTTCCTGCATTTGCCTAAGAATACATTTGATGAATTGTTTCCTATTGCATAATCGACGTTCCGTTCATATGTTGTGTGTCAGAGTTCCAGCCCTCTACTTCTAATATAGATTTTTCTATTAGCTAATGCCGTTTTAATTTAAAACGATTGTGCTTTTGAATGAATGTTTGTGAACATAGCCTTTTGGTGCTTCTGCTTGTGAATCTGTGGTTGACTTCACCATGCTGACGTATGGTACGCTTGTTGCTGTATTTTACAAAGCTCTTGACACGGGCAATCTGCCAAAACACCGCACTTGGCTGACGTCAATGTGCACCATATTCCTTCCAAGAGATTAGATTTGTACAATAAGTGCTGAAAAGGGAAAATGTACTGCAGGGCAAAAAATACATTTGGTATTAAAAACAGGAACTGCAGTTTTTGTGGAACAGAATAATAAATAAAAATAAAAAAACCTGAAACCCAGGAGGTACATTAAGACGGCACTCTCAGCAGAAAGCAATGCCTAAGTGTTACTCCTATCCAGCTGAGCCCCGGGAAGTTTCCCTGAGATTTAAGGTCCTCTGAGGGTGCTGGTGAAAATCGCAGAACTGTCTCTGGAGATCTGGTGCTAAATTAGTCCTAAGCTCCCAGGGGTATGCCAATCTGTTTCAGGTTGTGCATTATATCTTTGCGTTGTGCATTTGCTCCACAGGAGCCTGTTGTCCTTGGCCACTTGCATGCAGCACATCCTGTGACTGACTGACTTCTGCTGCTGCTGGGCTTTTAATAGAGTAGTTGTGCCCATAGTCTTCTGTGCACTGTTTAAACACAGCCCCCAGCTTTAGTTTTCCACTCCTGGCGTGCAGGACTGTCCCTTGTGCGCGACCACGCTGTCCCTTGTGCGCGACCATGCAAATTAGCTGCCATTACAGTGCAACTGTGTGTTTTTCTTTTTTTTTTTCTATTTGCAAAGCTTCAGGATGTTATCTGAGCGTTGTATGGCAAATTACAATTTACATGGCAGTACCTAATTTCCGGGGGGGGAAATTATAGTGGGTTGGTTGAAGTTTTGAATTTGAGGTTTTTTGACAGGGAAGGCAAGGGTGCATATCGGGTTAAATGCTGGTTAAGTAAAACGCACGTGTATATGGAAAGTTTTCTGAATTTGAGTTAAGTTTAAAGTGCACAGCTACAATATGCTGTACAAAGCAACGAGGGGTCTAAAATGACGTCCGACTAGCTTCAAAAAAGGTGGTCCAAATTGTACCTTGTATTATTCGAATATTAGTTTGTCAATGAGACGAGGTGCTTTAGTCTTCGATTTGCCATGTTCCTCTGTAATTTAAGATATTTGATATGTACTTTCACAACAAACACATCCCTCCTAACGTGCCTACCGTTATTACCCACCCCACCTGGAAATCAAAGGGTTTTATTTGACTTTTTCTGATTTGAACTCATTTATTGCAGGGACACATTTCAGTGGTTTTGACAATTGGCAATAGTTGTCGGTATATAGTGAATGTACTCCTGTTCACACTGCCCTGACCTCGTGTGTTCTCCAGGACGGCTCAGGGTGGTGTGGTTTCGGTCCACTCCAGCGGGGGCGAGTCGGACAGCTCCAGTGATTCTGAAAGCACATCCGGCTCAGAGTCCGACAGCGGCGGCGAGAGCGGGAACGAGGATCCCCCCCCGCCCCAGAGAAGCAGTCCATCTGCGTCCAAGGTACGCCCAACCTGTTCAGGAGTTATCATTTCGTTTCGCTTAACCCACAAATGTTATGGTTGACTTTGTTTGGAACTAATGCACTTGGTATAGCGATAAGTCTAAGGTATAAGTTAATCCCTAAACGACAGCACGTTTGTACAGCACTCTGGATAAGGGCTAAATGCCTAAGATGTGAATAAGTGAATCTTTGAGTGATCCTAAAAGGGAAGGGAAAAAATTAGTGTCTTATTTTGTTCATTGGTTACGCTTCCTCTTGTGTTCAGATGAACCCTGGCCCAATTTTGGCCCCTCAGTCTCAGAAGTCCTCATCAGACACATTCAGTGGAGATCCTGTTTGACGTGTGTTCACAGCAGCTACTTTGACAAAAAAAGACTAGTGGTACTCCAAAGTGAATAGTTAGAACAAGATGTCCGTCTGTTTTCAATGACGAAGGACACCGTTTGGAAGTACTTCATGTGATGTAATTTCATCTGAGCTAACCTACTCAAACAAAAGGCCACGGGAGAAGAGCATTCTAATAAATCTGTTTAAACTGAAAAAGTATGATGATCCGAGTCCATATACTAGTTAAGATCTGTGATAATATGTAGTTAAATATAGTTTGTTTTTTGTGTTTCTTCTCCGTCTAGACTGATGAACGCATTTCAAATAAATGGCAGCTGGACAACTGGTTGGTCAAAGTCAACCAGCAGAATTCAAATTCTGAAAGCCTGGGTGACAATCTTCAGAGTCCCAGTCCAGGCCTCAAGCGGCAGCAGCAGGTGGACGAAGGGGAGGTGTTCTGTGCACAAAAGGAATACAATTCCCAGACTTCCCCCATACCACCTAGTTTCACTGGCGGTAATTCCAAGTTGGCAGATCAGGGCTCGCAAAGCCAGCCCAGCTGCCAGACATCCACTTCACATGCCGATGATGTTGAACAGAGAAGGATGGTGGGTAATAAGTACCCCTCATCTGCCCCCTGCTCTGAAAACCTCCAGGCCGTCCAAAGTGTGGAGAGCGTGAAAGTGTCTCCTCTCGACAAGAAACAGACTTCAGCGAAGAAACCAAAGGTTAAAACAAAAACCAGCCGCAAGAAGCCAGACGCTAATGCCGACGCGAAGATCCCCACCAAATGCAAGAAAAAGAAGCCAAAGGGGTCTGCTTCTAAGGGGGCCCCACGGTTGGACTGCAAAGGGGATGGCGGTGCCAGCCTGTTGCCTAGCCCTGCCCGGGTCCGGCAGCCTTCCCCGCCCGCCAGAACGAGCGGCCTCGGCGTGGCGACGAAGAAGCGAGAGGGCCGCTCTCCCACCAGCGAGGGGAAGCGGGGCCCCTCACAGAAGAGCGTCCAGGTCCTGCTGCGTTCGCTGGTGGTGAAGATCCAACTCAGCCTGCTGTCCAGGGTTCCGCAGCCGGGGGCCAAGCCGGCACCGGAAGCAGCCGGCCCGTCACACAGGAAGAGGCTGAAGGCGGAGAAGAGGGACGCTGATGCGCCGCCCAAAGTCGGCAAAAAAAGACCAGTGGGTTGAGTTTGCCTTTTCCTGTAGGATAAAGACCAGTGGGTTGAGTTTGCCTTTTCCTGTAGGATAAAGACCAGTGGGTTGAGTTTGCCTCCTGCTGTAGTGGAACGTCAAAGTTTAAAATGTTTTTAGTTTTCTCCTCTGCAGATTAATGTTTTTATACAGGCAAAGACACAACACCAAAATCTGGCACAATCACAGATAGAGGTTGATTCAATCAGACGTTGATTGATTTATTCAAAAGTAGAGCCCCCTAGGTGTCATTGCTTATCACAAACTTTAACTAACCCTTTCTTTCAAAAGGCAAGTTGAAATGAGATGAGTTCTTTGTGTTCTCATCTATCGTTTTAGTTGCTGTGTCAAAGGTGCATGTCTGTCTTTCAGCCAAAGCGCTGATTTGCATTCCATTTGGAATATAAGAATGCATAGCCTTTCTTCCGCTCGGGTATAAGTCTTGCTCGCTTGACATGAATCGTTCAGGATTGAGAAGCTCGCTTTGTATCGTAAGTTTAGTGTGTAGGTGATTGTTTTTCCCTTTCACGAGTGGCTCAAAACAAAGCTGTCCGTTGTATACTGTCTTGCAGGCAGAGAAGGACGAGAAAAGTCAACCCAGAAAGAAGTCAAAGCCGCCTTCCTCCAGTCATGGCTCCACAAAAGCAAAGTGCGTACCCTTTGCCCCGCCTGTTCTCTGCGTCGCACGTCCTGGCTTTATCCCTGCTCTTTATTTAAGTCTTTATCCTTCAGGCTCTCTCTCCAGGCTAACCCCCACAAACGCACACAAAAAAAAACTACTAGTGTTGCAACACTAGTAGTGTGCTAGTCGGTTTATTGCTTTTAGAGTTCTCTGCCAGATCAGTGCATTCCACGCTTTCCCCTGAGGGGTTTGTGCAGGAAGCTGGAGCGTCATCGCACCCCCTGCTGATTCAAAGTGTGGTGAAAATCAGCTCCATAATTTGTGATGACAAACCGTAACATGTATGTGAACACAACGTAAATGTATTTCACAAACGAACATGGTGTTAACCTGAACTTGACTGACGCAATAAGTAATTTCTATATAATATTGTCCTGATATTTCTCCCCGGTCCAGTTTGAGCTTACTCTTTGACTGGTTTGCAGAGTGGTGAAGGGTGTGGACCAGCAGAAGGACAAAAGAGCCAAGAAGGGCCCCTCGTCCCCAGCACCGCCCGCCACTCAGGAACCGCTGAAGGGACAAGGCCACAGGCGACAGGGCAGCAAGGCGCCCCAGGACCCCAGCCAGACTCCAGCCAAGCACAAGAGCCTGGAGAAACACAGCCATCACGTTAAAGCCAGCGAGGTGCGTCTCTCTCTCGCTCTCTCTCTCCTGGGACTTCTGGAGTTATGGGTGACGAGGGAACTGTGAAGCGTCGCGCTTTCATTACAGCAATTTAAGGTCACCATTAAACACTGGAGACCTTCAGTGGTTTTGTTGTCGATGACCACGCCTTTGTAATGGATGTAAAAACTTTCTCTCAATCCACACAGTGAAAGGTGACTGAAATGCCTATTTTAATTGAAATAATCTGCTAAAATGACCTCTTGTCTTTTCAGAAAATCCCAAAGAGCACCTTTGCCTTCCGTGTTCCTGCACAGCCAAGCAGTGCTTCCTCAACCCAGCGGCCTCTGCTGAAGTTCGAGGACAGGTAGGCTCCGTGCGGTCGTAGTGAGATGAATTACCTCAATGCGTGGACTTATTCCAGAGAACCTGGGAATGTGATGCTGAGGTCGGTTTCGCCAGTAACGTGCGGGTCCAAATCTCTCTGACAGGCAACACCCTGTGGAGTATCACATGAAGGCCGCTAAAAAACTGAAGCACAAAGCAGATGCCACGGTGAGTTAGCTCGAAATCCAGCGGGGCCAGTCGAGGACCGCGTGAAACTGAAGCGCTCTGTGTTTGTTTAGCCGGATAAGGTAGGGAAAGCCTTCAACTACCTGGATGCGGCCATGTCCTTTGTAGAGAGTGGAATCGCCATGGAAACTGACCCAGAGACTCCAAAGTCTGCATACACCATGTTCTCAGAGACTGTGGATCTGATCAGGTACGCCACCTGTAGCAGAGACTAGGGGCTATAAATGCAGAGACTAGGGCAGTGAGCAGGGATTCGCTTAGTCGGGAATACAGAGTGCAGGTTTGGACAATGGCGCAGCCGTTTAGGTAGTCAAATCTACCTGTAAAGCTATTTTGCCTTCAATTGATAGTCCCCCTGCCTTTCTGCACGCATTGGGCGGGATATTTAATAACCCAGTATTTGTTTCGTGATTGTCATCTGTTTTGCATAAACACATTCAACCCTTTTTTAAGTAGTATGAAGGACTGAATTTATTTGTGTATCAAATGCAAAGACAGGTGTACAATATTTATATAATGAAAATAAATATATATTTTTAAACTACAGTGCCTACACGTGAACAATCCTGAATACTTTCCTTATGTTGTGCAGATTTATAATGAAACTGAAGAACTCTCTGGACCCATCAGCCCCCGCTTCAGAAAAAGACTTTGCAGTTTTATGGTATACATCAAACGGGTTTAATTCCAGTAGAAAAGCAAACGATATTCTCTGCTTTAGAAATGTAACCTTTTTGCAAAGCGATAGATGGCGGACCGGTCATAACGCGCGGCTAGCTGGCCGAACGGTGAATTGGAGCTGTGAAGTGACGGCGTCTGTTCCCCGGTCTGTGTCCCCACAGCATGCGATGTCAGTCCCTCCTGCAGATGGCCATGTTCCGCCACAAGCGCGAAGTGGCCCTTAAGTATTCGAGAACTCTCACCGGGCATTTCAAGGTGGGTTTCACAGGAGAATGCGCCGCGTGACCTGGGCGGGGCGGTCTGTCGCGTTTTTGGCTGTAAAACCCCTCTGCGATAAGATCGATATTGTGGCCGTCAGTCCAGGAAAGAGGGCTCAAATTACGCTGTCGGTTAAATAACCTTGCTCTCTCACTCCCTGAAGTTATAGTGGTCACTTGGTATGGAGCGATTTCGGGGTATATCGTTATAATATATCGTTAAAAATAAATCACGGGTAATACAAGCCATGCAATGGGTGTATAAGCCATTCAGGGTTAAAAATCAATAACTGGACGTTGGCTCCACTTTGTCTAGAGGGGAAAAACATTTTTTTCAGAGAGTGACTTTTCTCCCTCCCCATTCCTGTAGAGTTCCTTGAAGTCCACACGGGCTCCCTCCCCCTCAAAGTAAGTGTTTTACTTCATCTGTCTGGTACCCAAAGCCTTCGTTCTTATTACCCATTCCGCTGGCTGCCCAGTTTTACCGTATCTACTTAAACGTTCTCCGTGTTCGCTTGGCTATTGGAGCAACAGATGGTTAGACACACCTTTATCCTCCGGATTCTTACACTGTCCCTCTCCCCTCTCTCTCCGCCTTCCTCCCTGGCGAAGAAGTATGGGCATACCTTCCCCAATGTCGCCGATGTCTCCTGCCAGCTCCGTCAGCTCTGGGTCCGGGTCCAATCATAGCGGTGGGGTGGCCCCTCCTGCCACTGTAGCCATCCCCCAAGTCATCCAGCAGGTGGCGTCCTCCTACGTCAACATCACAGCCCTCTTTCTCAGTGCGCACGACACCTGGGAGCAAGCTGAGGCCCTCACGCAGAGGGGCAGTGGTAAGGACACTTCCCGTCGCTTTTATCAGGTGCTGCATTTTCACCTACCTGCCACTAGGGGGGAAGCGCAATTTCAAATCGAATGAAAGGAAGCATCTAAAATACTTACTGATGGTAGTATTGCCTGAAACTGTTGTGTAGTTGGAATCACTTTCTTGTGAGACCGCTGCGCGATGATTATGGGCTTCGTTGAGCACGCTTTTTGTTTGTTTGTCAGGATTGCTGTCAGACCTGGACTCCGCATTGGGCCCCCTGAACTTGACCTCCTGCATGAGCTCACTTGTGCGACACACCAGACAAGGTCTGCATTGGCTAAGACTGGATGCCAATGTAGTCTAGCGACCTCCTTTGCACATCAGATTGGGGTAACACTTTTCAATTTAGCATCTGGCCTTTGTGAGAAGACAAATTCCAATCCTACCAAGGAATGTCAATCTTTCCCCTCGACTTTGAATTATCTACCCATAGATGAAAAGGGATGAATTGACCCTCGGTACCAAAGACAGCCTGGGTGACGTTTACCTAAATCCACTCTAAATCAATGTATACAGTTTGTGTCCCGTCTTACAATCTGGCAGCCGTGAGCTAGTGGCCCTGGTCTGTCATTTTAACACAAACTTTTAGAGGAACAAACACTCCTTCTGCTGATGGGAGGGGAGAGGCCTTAGATCAAAGCCAGTTTAAGTGACCTTCTGGTAGTCTTGTATCAGGAAGAGGGACATCATCTTAACTTGATGAGCGACGCGCTGATTTCACCCGAGCAGCATAGTGAATCCCGTGACGCGACAGTGTGTTTGTGATCGTGTGGGTGCGTGCGTGTGCGTGTGTGTTAATGCTCAACGAAGAACCCGGTAAGTTTTGTGAAACAGGGCGGGGGGGGGGGGGGGGGGGGGGGGGGGGGGGGGGGGGGGGGGGGGGGGGGGGGGGGGGGGGGGGGGGGGG
>JAOYSI010004660.1:18749-40851 GCA_025775065.1 Hiodon alosoides
GTTCACATGGAGCCACATCACAAGCTGCTAATGAGTTTACAACCCAAACTGAGGACAAAGCCTGACAACCTAGCAACAATAGAAATTCATGTAAATGGTCCCCGGCCCAGGATTTGGAAATTTGTCAGCTGCACTGGGGTGGACATCTTTAATGGAATGAAACTGGTCAGGGCGGTCACTTGTCACTTTAGCCTTACGTTCCCCAAGAATTGTAGCCTTTTCTCCTTCCCTGGCCTGTGTTGGTCTGGTAGAGGAAAACACTGAAGCCTTCTCACTACATCCAGAGACACACTGTGACACTTATTTCCTCTTTAAAAATTTACTGACCATTAATACACCAAGGAAAGGCTTTGGAAATGGGAGATCTGACTGTTTTAGAGCCAAAATGCTACGTTGGCATAAATGCCCTACTTAAAAAAAAAAAAAAAAAACTGACCGGTTTTTATGATCAGCTCCAGAAAGCGTTGTAAATTGTAGTGAGTGGACTAATCCCCCTAAATCAGGCTGACTTTATGGGAACACACGTGTAGTCATCTGGCTTCGATTGTCCGTATAAAGTTTGTTCTTCGAGATGTAGCATTACACTTGCGCCGGCTTGTCACTGCTAATGGTGTGACCTTGCTGTTTGCTAATTGCAGGTTAGGTAACAGCATGCATGACACGGACTGCAGTTCTGAGAACTGTCATTATTCTGATTACATTTTTCACTAATTTTTCAGACAGCAACATCAAAATGCTGCTGTGTAGTCTGAGGAAAAACAACAAAACATTTTTATATCCCGGGGATACCAACACAACAAAATAAAAAAATAATTCATAGGTCTTCATGCACAAGAATTTTATAATACTGCCCCTTTCCTAATTTAAAGAACAACAACAACAACTATTTGGATGGCCTAGCTAAATTTTCCAGGGATATCCTTATTTTTGTCTCGAGAGCTTTCCCGTTTTAAGCAATGGACTTGATTCAGAAAGTTAACAATCCTAATTCAAGGGAATGTCTCCCTTGCTTTTGGTTCTAGCCTGGAGTGTGAGTGTGTTGCAGTGGGAAAGGGACAACTATCAGAACTGTATATAATAGATAACCATTAAGGCACTCGCTGTGAGACACGAACAGAGATGACAAGTGAGCCTAAATTCATTCAGTACAAATCAGCAATCTCATTTAAATGCTTTACTTTTGCAGATGGGAGACTCCTAGTTTTTCATTTGTGAAACGCATCAGCTGACCCTTTTAATTCACAATCGCTCTCATTCAGAGCCGGTCCTGACCTCCCTGGGGCCCTAAGCAAAATTTTGCCAAGGGGCCCTCCTACCGGACCCGGGAGCCATGTAAACCATTTGTGAGGGGGAGGCAGGGCCCTTGCGCAGTGAGCGTGTAGGGCCGCCAGGCTCTGCTCTCATTTTACATACTAAAGGCCACATGGCCCTGGGAGAGGCTCTCCCAACAGCACTGCAAGCCTGGAGGCACCCAGCAAGCCTGAGGGGTCGCCGTTTCACCAGGAGCTTGCAGGGAACGCCCAGCCTGAGCCAGAAGACAGTCTGCCAAGTCCGCGCTGCAGAATAAATCACATTTTATTTATATAGCAGATTTCATACACAGAGGTAACACAATGCACTTCACAGAAAGTAAAAATGAACAAAGGTAGAAAGACGATAAAATAGAATAGGTGACGAGACAGGGCATTATAAATAAAAACAAGAGGAAAACGCTGACAATGGAAACTAATATATGGTAAACAGAAAACCTTAAATGTGATAAAGGAATGAGCTAAAACAGGATTACCAAATGACTATATGAAACAGAAACACTAAAATTGGTAAAAGGCTGCCTCCTGGGTTTTGAAAAAGTAAAAAGGCCAGTGCCAAAAAATCAGAAGCTCATTATTGGGTTACATACCTCAAATCCCTGTCTGACATGCAGCGGTGTGCATGATCATGAAGTGATTTATAAACGAACAAAATAATCTTAAAATCAATTCTAAAAATAACTGGCAGCCAGTGTAGAGACTTTAAAACGGGTGTGACGTGTGCTCTCACTTTGAGCGTGGTCAGGATTTGTGTGTCTGCATTCGGTCTGTTAGTCATAAAAGCGTTCATTAGTCTCTGTGAGAGCCGGCGAGATAAAAGGTTTTGCACTTTGGCAATGCTCCTTATGCGATTAAAAAGTATTTTAGTCACATTCTTGATATGGGTTTCAAAATGTGAGTCAATGGTGGCACCTAGGTTTCTAACCTGACTTGGTGTCTTTAAATGACTGCTGGTCTTCGGCTTCTCAGTTCGGCTTTTTCTGCAATTGACAGGCACCTCTGTCATATTTTAGTTGTTCAGGAAGGAAGCTCAGTGACATCCAAAGGTTTGTGTCTGCAGTGCACCAAGTAATAAACAGAACATAAATTGGTGGGTGATACAGAAACAGCTAGATGTCATCTGCATGGCTGTGGTAATTGATATTGAGCTTCCCGATCACATTGCCTAGGTGTAGCATGAACATATTTAAGATTGCAGGCCCTAAAAAGAAACATTGGGGGACCCCTCAGGTTATGTCTATTTTCCACACAGTCACACAAGGGCAACCAAAAACTCCTGGTGAGTTAGATAGCTCCAAAAACCAACAACACTGGTCCACAGATTTTTTTAAGTCTATCAATAAGGATATATCAGAGTATCAGAAGTTCTGGTGAAGAAAGAGAAGAACAGAGAGATTTTTGGCATCAGTGTTAAGGTTATTAACAACTTTGATTAGTGCCATCTCAGAGCTATGATAGGCACAGAAGCCAGATTGGAATTCATCAAAGCGTACAGTTAGCGTTAAGGAAATCATTTAACAGTTTTAATACAACCTTTTCCAGAACTTAGCTTAGAGATTGGCCAAACATTTCTGAGTACTAAAATGTAAATCAGTTTTCTTCAGGAGTTTTAAGTACATTTGGGATAGTGCCTGTGAACAGGGAGTGATTAGCAAATTGCTTGCACTTTGTCAGACATGCAGAAATGCAGTTTTGAAAAGTGTGGTGAAGATAGGAACAAGAGGGCAGGTAGAAGACTTAAGTTGTAAAACCACTTTACTGTGTCAACCAGGGAAAATTATACCATGTGAATGTTCGTTTGGCCAGGGTGCATTTGACCTTAGGTCAAGTCTTGACCGATACCGAGCCTGAAGTACGCTGCAAACTCATCACATTTAGTTCATGAAGGTTAGCGTTTGAAGGATTTATCTGGCCATCAGGATTTGAGAAGAGCACTTCTGGATTTTTGTGATTATAGGAATCAAATTTGAAAAATGTACCCATCTGGCATTTCTCTTTGCCTCGTTGTATATACTAAGTCTATCAAAATTTAATAATGGACCTGACATTTTGCCTTTCAACTACTGCTCAGTCTTTTTACAATTTTTCTTAAATGTATTAATTTCCTCACTTGTCCACGGAGCTCTCAGTTCAGATCGGGCCTTCGTCTGGGTACTCATCCTCTAATTTTTTTCCACCATAACGACAAGCTTAATAACCATATCGACAAGCTTGAGGATGATGGAAAGCCTATCTGGGTATTGGGGATTTTACCCTGGCTTGAGGGCGTGGCTCCGGGCTGTGTGCCACACCATGTCCAAGTAACACTGCCAATCACTACTCAACATGATAAACAGGGAACTAAATTTTCCCTCTCTGTGACACGTTTCCTATTCCTCTTACAAAACAGAACACTGCACAACAGAACCAGCACAAATTATCCAAGTTCACACCTGCAGGTCCGAATTCAAGACTACAGTCTATGCTGGGAAGCACTTTCACCCATTGGGAAACTCAGGAGTCCCCAAAAATAGTTTCTTATGTAACTAGCTTGGTGGGTAGTAGTAACTGTAGCTACTGCAACAATTATGGCTAAAAACAAGGCATGCAACACATTTTAACTTAAATATACTTTGTTTATATATGTAAAATACCGCCCACAACTTGTGGGAATCTAAAATAGGCCATGTAGGTTACCTTTTCTTTTCCATTTAACTAAATATTTTGATTTCTTCCTCAAAATTAAACATATTAATCATCTCCAATGCCAAGCATTGCAGTCAATATATAATCCTCACAGATTAAAAATAAATTGTGTGTGTTGCATTATCCATACGCCCTGCATTTTGGTGAGTGGCAATGCTGTGGCTTAGATATGACTAGCGTGAGTAAGAATAGCTTATGCAGGAAATAGTTTGGGCTCATTGAACCTAATGTCATAGTACTGCTCTGGCTGTCCCCCAGACAATTATCTGCAGTGTGAACCACTTCTAACTTGTTCAAAGGCTTCGTGAAGTAAAGAATAAAACAATAAATTGTGTCCGAAATAACAGGGCTTATAAAACCGTTGCTGGCAGTTTACAAACAAAAAATAAAATTAAAAATGCAACAAATCCCAAATTATCCGAATTTTTGGCTAAATACCGTGGTATGGGCTTGAGTTTAAATCGTATTGCATTCTAAGAAGTCACTACAATGTGATGATTCAAAACAACTTCCGGGAAAAAGATTTGGGATAAGGTTCTTCCTAAAGAGAATGTGGATTGATGTGGATTCAAACGTAGTTGTGATGTCTGTAAATCTTGAGTTTTTTCCCCCGTTCTGCCATTACTCAATGTGTCATTAATTATTCTAATTCATTTGATGAATTGGTGAATTTGTGTCTCTTTCGTTTTCAGAAACAGCTTTGAACCGGAATCATAAAATTTTAGTTTTTGGGACATTCCGAGGATGTTAAGTGCACTTAAAGATCCGGTCATTTCACAGTAATTAGGGGTTTGAGATCTGAAAACACATTGCAATGAAAGAGTCCCCTCCACCTGCAATCTGCTTCTCCTTAAAAGACTGCTTGACCCTTGAACCTCAAACATAAGCAATGATAAAATGAAAGAGAAAAGGCGAGTTAGAGCCATAGAGATTTTTGTGTGTTCAACTAAATAAATGCACTTTTAGTTCCTGTTTTTCATACGTTAATAACTAAATACGGTATACCTTACAATGATAGAATAAGCTTGAGTAAAACGGCCATATGGTAATGTCAGGAACTTTGGCAACTTCAGGAGACAGCAGCTGCGGGCCAAAACGTAAAATGTGGGCTCTCACCCAAAAATGGACTGAGCCTTCTGAGCAGGAGTTCGCCGGTTGGAATCCAGCTCATGCCATTTGGCGATTGTGACCGGTATAGCACAGTGGTGATGCACAACTGGCAGAGCCAAGGCTGGGATGGGTAAATTGGCTCATTGGTGTGAAGTGTCTACTATCAGCTTGCAGAATTGCAGTGCAGATCAGATGAACGTGACTCTCCTCAGAGTGAATGTCTGAACCTCCTGTGTGGGTGGTGTAGCCTGCTGTGTGGAAAGAGACAGGTGGTTCAAAGGCGACTAGGATCGGAGGAGACTAACTTTCCTCACCCCTCTGATGCATTGCATTAGCACAATTGGCTATTCCAAATTGGAACAAAAATGCCAAAGAATAATGCTGAATGATTACTGTTACTATGTTAAAAAAAAGCACTTGATTTCAGGAAAAAAAAAGGTCAGACTATTTTCCACCACCGAAAATAAATAATTTCACACAGGGAAATGCCATGCACTGCTGAAGAGGTTGAACTGCATACTAAACTTAGCTACTTAAAAAGTAGTTGCACCCAGAAATTTTGGAGGTGTCACATCTCGGTCAGATTGGCAATCGCTTAATTGGCACTGCTCTGCCACGCCGAAGTATCAACAAGATTTTCACGTGTTTCATGTCTTGTTAATTGGTCACAGGTGTTCCTGTTTTCTATCAGTATTTACACTCAGTTTGTCCACGTAGTCAGTGCAAACTCTTGCCTCATTCTGTGATTGCATTACTGAGCGTTAAGTCTTGTCTGATCTCCCATGTTTTCGACCCTTCTACCCGTTTACTAGTTTTTGTTCTGCTTTGGATTTCCTGCATTGCCCTGTTCGCTGGTATTGACCCATGCCTGATTTTTGACTACGCTTTGAATTGCCCGTTTGGTTACCGTGTTGCACCTTGTGTAATAAACTCTGCACTTGGGTCCTATCTCCTGTGTCAGCATCGTTACAGGAGGAAACGGAACCGTGTTAAAGAAAAATCTTCTGCTTGTGTTTTGTTATTCTGAAATTGCGTATAGCAAGGACAAGCTGTACTGCATAGGATACAGTTGAATCAACAGGCATAGTTAGAGTAGTTGCCATGCATTACTGTAGTAATTACGTAGTATACCCCCAGGGCAGGAATTGGAAACCCCTGCCATGGGTCAACAGGATAAAGATTTGAGAAAAACAAAACCAATTCACAAACAAGCCCAAAGTTATTACTAAACAACAGAATAATTCAGACAACCTTTAAATGCAAACCCAGACATAACAGCGTAGACAAATATACAGCCTAAAATCAAGAACAATTTCAATTAAAACAGAGCCAAACTGACCACACTCTTTTACTCTGTAAAAATCTTTGTAAAACCAGAATGTGAATTTAAGTAAAAATCTTTATAAAACCAGAATGTGAATTAAGAGATTCTGAACAAAAATAACTGTCCTGCCTCATGTATTAAAAGGTGTTTTTCTGGCAATAGAGAAGACACAGAATTTGCTACAGTATTTTATTCTACAGTGTTTGAAGTATCTTTCTCCTTTGGACTGGAACTACAACTCTCTGGGCTAGTAATTTTAGTAGTCTAGAAACCCATTTACTGTTTATTCATAAGCTCAGTCATTTTGCACAGGAAATTAAATAATGTATAAATGAAATGGCTAGTCTTTTCTGCTTACTGTGAAGTAGACATTATGTAGCTATAATTCTGACATGAATCTGCTAATAAAGAACAAATAATTAAATAAACAGCATTAAGTATTAAACATTTTAGTTCTGGTCATGGTATACATTTACCTTCATTATATGCATTGGATGTTTACGTTGCCATTGGCCTTTTTCAGTGCAAATTGATGTACTTTGTCAGAGTGAGAGTGTTAGAGTCACAGATAAAAAACAAGGGTAATCTTTCCATTAGTCTTTTAGTTGAACTGTCTAAAAGAACAGCAAGTACTGGTATTAGAGGAATCAATTAGCTGTAGATAATAAGGAAATATTGTTGGTTCCAGTGGGCCAAGAGCTGATCAGTGACAGCAAAATACACAACTACATTCAAAGTATCACTTTGAGTGTCAACGGAATTTATGTTGCCTGCCAAAAAATACGTGTTCAGTGAATAGCCATTGATATATTTTAGTAGCAATAGTAAAGATTTCAAAATGATCCAGTGACTGTTGAGTTCTGTAATTCTCTTCATCTTAATTTCATTGAAATATATATTTTTTTTCTTCCCCCCAGCAGAAATCAATAGAACTGTTTCAAATTAACAGAAAGACATCAGAATCCTGTAAGGTTTCTGGCATGTAATGAGGGGCACGTAATGTCATGTTTCTGTCATGTATTACGTTACTTGTTGGTGTTAAGTGACTTCTTACAATTAAAACTGTGAGGAATCTAACATGTTCGAGCGAAGGTGCTGATAGCATCTATCATATCCAGAACCGAGGTGAGTAATTTACTTGAAATAATCATTCACAGAATAATTTTACTGCAGTGTGATTTTTTTTTATTGCGGCATATTTTTAAATCCTCATGAGCCTCAATATAATGACTACATGAAATGGAGTCAAATTTGAGATGGTTATTGTTTATGTTATTACATTTGCCTGAAAACGCTCAAAGAGAAATTTCGTGATTTGGCTGACGATGATTATGTTTATTTGGTTTATTTTAACATAAACTGTAAGGTTTTTCTTTTGCCCCACAATGGACAGGTGTCCTGTTGAGGGTGTAGTCGAGGGCCTCCTTATGCCCGGAGTCTGTCTGGTTAGGCTGTAACTCTACCGCTCCACTATTTCTGTGCAGATTAAATGATTCAGAAAAAATATTTTTTTCTGTCCGGTTCCATGTTTAAATACTTTCTAAATACATTTAGGATTAAACTGATATTTATCAAGAACCTTCAATTTAAATTTATTTATGTAAAACCAATGCAAAAAAAATGCCAACAATCATCTTAAGAGGAAAAATTAACAGTTTAGTTTTTCCCATGAATGAAACTATACATTTGTAACACATTTTCCATAAAACTGTCGTTGTTTTGGTATGCAAGTAACTGCAGAAGAATATTTATGCCCCACACACACATACACACACAAACACATCACACATAACTGGTTTTCTATCACCCAAACATGCTGTGGGAGAAACATGCAGTGGGAAAATGTCTAAATCTCAGACGAGAGCTATCATAATTAAAATGTCCAGAATGGGATAGCTACTTGGACCTACAATGGTGAGAACCTTGACTTTGTGGTTAACATGAGGAGGCAGAACTGACATCCTGAGCTGAATAGTTTAAAGTGGGCCAATGTGTTCTTTACGTGTGGATATTTTTCGGTATGGTTTATTTACGTGTAAAGAGGGTTGCAGGTGGAGTCTCTTCTCTATAAACTTTGATAAGGGTGTCCAATGACATAATAAAATAAATGATAACTTTGTAAATAACAGTGCAGACGTTTGAATGTTAGCAAGCATATGACATTGCAATGCCTGAAATCTCAAAACGCCCTTTTACCATATTTTTGTGACATGTATCTGCATTTAGTCACAATGCATTTAAGTATGAATTTAAGTTCATTACTTAAATTTTAGTACCAGGCTCTCGCGGATGTTTGTTCAGTATGTCTCTTTGTAATGACAAAACACACATCTCTTCCTTACCTAAAGACTTCCTTGGATAAAACTATGTGCGTGTAATGGTCCTTTCATACCTTTCAATGGTCCTCCATTAAAGGTATAGACCAAGTCTGGAATGGCAGGATGTGAAGAATCTCTGCCTCTGTGTAGTTCACAATGGAGAGGGAATTAATTGACAGCGGATAACTTTAGTCACATTTCAATAGTTATGACATTACACATTACAATGACATCTCAATAACTTGTAGATGTACTTGTAACTATAGTAGAACCATGCAAACCATAAATGTGATGTTACTATAAATGTGATGCTTGGTCTAATCACTAAATTAAAGCAAGTGCAATTTTTGAGTCAAAGTCGCCAGACCCACCTTTGTGTTCAGGTATATTATAGCTCATTTGTATGAAAAACAACAGGAGAGTCTGAATACGTTCATGTTCGCACACCGACCATTTCTTTCTTCAGTACATTATCGAGTTTATCAAATATTAGAAGTGCAGTAAGATTATTCCCACAGCATTTACAACCATTACATGCACTTTGCACATTTTTGAAAATATAATCCACTAAAGGATTAATTTTTTTTAAATATATATAATATAAATACAAATTGCTGGGAATATAATTTTGCAAACTATTTTATATTAATATATAGGTCCATTGAATCCTTTTCAAGCTTTGTGACATGGCCAATACAGTCTTTGACATCTGTCCATTCTTTTAATCGTAAATTTTAGCCAAAGATTGAAATAACGCTTCTATCCGTTGGAATAGGGTTTCCTGAAATGCAAACTTTATTATTCAGTAAAAGTATCTAGTTTTAATAAGAACGCACATATTGTTGACAAAATAAGAAGGTAAAATAACACTGCTTCCCCCAAGTAAAAATCAGCTCTTCATTATTCAATACTGAGTTTGACTGTATGCCCTGCTATTATTACGACACTATAATATTAAAAAAAAATAAAAAATTTTATTTTTTTTTTTTTTTTTTTAAACTGACCGTATCTCACATCTTTCCTCGAAAAGCTTTTACAGCAAGGAAATGAACGTGTTTCTTAATTTAACATGGCAAGAAGCATGCATATCATTGCATTGACTATACTACTTTACCTGTATGACGGTTTCAGGTACGACCAGGTGATGCGGAATAGAGTGAGGGGGTAGAAGAACCACTGTCATACTTGCCCCGACGTTACCCTTAATTTATCTTGAATAGTGACTAACTAATTCCAGCAAGTGTCACTCTTAATCAAGTGTTTAGCTGAAAAATCTAGTAACGGAATATGCGCTGGTGGAACTGTTCTAGAAGCAATGTGGCAGGGGTGGAAAGTCTTCCTCGTTCCTGAACGTCAATACACCCTGCCTGAAACTAGGATCTGAAATTGCGAATAATGGTTAAAAAAAAAAAAAGTATTCTACCATTAAATCTGCCTTACATAAAAGCGCCGCTACTTGGCGACACGGGTCTTAATGCTCGTGTTTACGAAAAACAGATCCCGTACAACCACTTCTTTTTCAAGATTTGGAAAAAAAACGAATAAATCTACTGCCCGCCCGTCTTCACGGAAAGCAGGATGGAAGTTAAGTAAGTTGAATGTTACGATATCTAGTTAAAATAACAAGCTTCGTCAACTCCACAACTTTAAAGTAAGTATTATTAAGTAAGAGTATTAAAATATAAATTTGAAAATGTAAAGCAACCATTAAGACACTACTCGTGCATTTTGAACATTTTAGTATTTAAACTAATTCTAAAAAAAATAAACTATTTAAAATGCTCCTGTTATTCAATTTGAATTTTTGTTTTTAGAAGGTCGTCTTATCAAAGGCTGATCTTAGTATATCCTCAAAGTAGATTTTCCATTCCCTATTTAAATTATTGTGTGATGTGTTTAAATTAAGGCACTGGACTGTGAACCTCGTAGATATATATTTAGCCTTATTTTGATTGACATTGGATTCTGGCTCGAATCCAAAGAATTAAATTCAGTCACTGTATATTAATCCTCTGCCGACAGGCAGACGGCGAAAAAAAACACTCTTGGACTTTGGAGGATAAATTTGTTTGAGCAAACCTGTTGCAAACTAGTCAAACTAGGATTCAATGGAGTCAACGCCGATTTGGGGTGAAATCGCAAGAAACGCCAGTGGACTCGTTCTTTAATCCATCTGAAAATGGGAAGTTAATACGGCGGAGTTGCATGGGTGAAAGGAGAATTGCTTTGTGACGACCTTTACCAAAAACAGACCGCCTTTTTTATTTATCGCCGCGTTTTCACAGAGCGAGGAACACCTACAACAGCTAAACTAAAGCTTTTTGTTTGGGTTATAAAAATTTACATTCGGTGGAAAACTTTCGCTTTCACATTGGAAAGCAGTGAACGCAAGCCTGGCTTTTCGTATTGCTCTCTTTAATTTTTTTCAAATGATTATTTTCCTGATATTGGGACTTACAAAAACGTTTTGCTGCATTCAAATGTTTGTAATCGACATTTTATTCGCAGTTGCCTGTAACAAAAACCAAATCGTCAAATATCCTTGGTATTAACATTCGACTGAATAAATAACTGCTGATGCTTTTTTGTTTACAAATAACTTTGGTAAACAATATATATATATATATATTTTACCCTGCCAGTTCTGAGTAGCCTGATATTCTTGTCAATATTATTACAATGTCCAAAATAATTGATCTGCCAAGTTTTTGTTAACTCTAACTTTTAGCGTTTTAATAAAAATTACCGACGGCGACGGCCTATCATTGTGCCAGACTAACGTTGATTTTTGGAGTAGCCTATGGAGAATCCGGTTGGATTAGGAGGAGTTTGTGACTCCCCAAATACCATTTTTCGTGGACCTAACCAAAACCTTTTCCATAGCGTACGTGTAGCTTTTCCGAGTAACAGTACTGTCTCTGAGAGCTTAGACTTTCCAGATTTAAAGTACAGTTTCTTGCAGAACAGACACTACTGGGAGATGCGCCAAACTAACAGGCAGTTACCCCGTAAAGTAATATGTTATGGGACGTCTCTTGATTCTGACATCGAAGTTAAGGAAGCTGAAACTACTAGCTTTTCCAGACAGTCCGAAGCTGAAACCAGACATATCCATTTTGCAAAAAGCTCATTGGGTACCGAAAGCGAATTTTCTGTGGTGGAGTCAGACAATGCAGAACAGAATGCGTACGGTCATTTTCTCTCTGGCTTGCGCGACTATAACGCGGAACAAAAATTCTCTCTACCAGCTGCGTCCCAGCACAGAGCGGAGATAAATCCTAACAGTGACGCTTGTGTGTGGAACAGTTGCACTGAGTCGACCTGCACATCTATCTCAGAAAGTGCTAGGGAGCTTTGCAAAGCAGTCTCTGTGTCTCTAGGTTTGAACGTGAACTCAAATGAGATGAATGACCTGGGACCCAGTCACGCCTCGTCTCTTGGAAGTGACCGAGGTCAAGGAAACTATCTGTTTGAAGTGCCTTTCATGGAATGCTCGGGAGCCGGGGTTGGTGCCCCGTTTACAGACTACAAATGCCTGAATGAACGCGATGGAAGAGCGGCACAAAATGACACGCACGACGCAGTGTCGGAGAGTGTAAACGACCTGAAAAACGAGACAACACCTTTGTCTTTTCTGAACGCAATACATTCGAACGAGGGTGGACATGCACCAAGACTGAACGCCGGAAACGACTGCCTAACTTCAAACGAGAGCTGCCTGGATATGGACCGAGGACGCTCCGTTGCCCGCCAGTTTGACCACCTGTTGCCAGCAAACCTGGCGCACTATAGTCAAACTGATCCAGCGTCAGCGGATCCTAACAACGGCCAGTCTCAAATTCTCTACAAAACGTCGACGCTTGCAGGCGATGCCAGAGAGAACGCAGAAGAGAGATATCTCGACTATTTAACGCAGTACAGCGTCAAGATTAAGTCAGAAGAGATAAACAACGAATCCGCCGAAGCGTGGGGTCAGCAGTACGGATATACTGAAAATGTAAACACACAATATGGACCCTCTAGGCACGGCGTATCTTCTTACGGAGCTGGGCAAAGTCATTCGTTTGTTTGTAATCCATTTGAGTACGGGAGAGGTGGTAGTCTCGTTCCGAGGGACCGATCAACTCCCGAGCAATGGCACCCAGGTGGGATGGTCGGTAGAGTGACCTACACCAACTCTCCATGCCTAAAAACTGAGGTCACGGATTGGCTTGATGTACCTTACCCTGACATCAGGTAAGAGCTAGTTCTCACTCTGACAATTTGTTAAAGAATAGAACATTTAGTAGACAAAGTTTAGTTACTTTCAAAGGTGCCGTTCACTGCTACGTTTCTAAATGCGTACTGATAAACGCTTCACGAAAGAACACGATTCACTATCTTTTCTTAGAAAAGCATCAGTCGAATTATCATTTTAAAAAGTATTTTCTCCCAATCCAACCTGCTTTTTAATTTTTTAATGTGTAATTTGTCCTGTAAATATTCAAAGTGAAAAAAATGCAAATATTTAAGAGGAATTTACATACCTGTAACTAAAGTATTAATTTGTTAAAACGAATGTATCTCCTTTTATTTTAATTTTTTTAGTTAATGTTACTTTAAATCCTATTAATGATATCTGATGCAATTTGTTAAAAAAGGCAATTATTTTGAAAATATTTTGGCTTAATAATGAACAGTTTGTCTATTTATTTATTACCTTACATGACATCAGATTTTTTGCAGGTTTAAACATTTAAAGTAAAGAAACCTTCCTTGAAGTTTATAACAGAAAGGCCACAATTATGCCTAACTTTCACACCCTCAGCTCCAAAGTTCAGTGACCAAAATACAACAATACACTACCTTAAAAACTTGAGCATAGTTGTATTTGTTGAGCCCCCAGTATGGCCATTTATATAATAATCCAGTTATGATGGTGCTAAGGAATTAATCAAATCAAGGCTAGGGTTTTAGTCAGAATGTTGATCCCATTTCAGTATGAAATCTTTTTCTTAATGTGCCATAGATCCTTCTAAACTAATGCCTCCTAAAAGTTGTATTAGAAACAAAGGAAACTTTGTTTCTTGTTTTGATAGGTACACCTAATTCTCTTCTCTTCTTCTATTCTCTTCTAAAACTTCTATCCTCAGTAAGTGTCTCGGCTAAACCAGCATCTGAAGTTCCATTTAATATAAAACCTTATCGATTTTTCGACTATAAAATAATATGTATGCGCATTACAAGAAGAACATACTAATGCTGGATTTCTATTTTCCCATGCACCATCGAAGGGGGATCAGGTGACGAAACATTATTTGCAGTAGAATGTGTGTACCTGTATTGCAGAATGGACACAAAAGCGAAGAGTATAACAAAGACACTCTAAATGGTATTTTTCCTAATAGTTCTGCTGCTGTTAGAGCAACCGAAACGGCGGGGACGGCGGCAAGAAACAACAACAGGCATGGGAATTTAATTACCAATATGGGAAGTTGACGGTCGTTCGAAGTGTAGAACAGCATATCCTTCTGTTTACAGGTGAAACGGCCGTGGGGTTTTCATTTTGCAGGAGCAATGCACCCAGGGACTGCGATGTCAAAGCAACCTAGATCATTATTTGGATTAATGCCCAGCGCTAGGAAGTGGTTATAGTAAAACTATTTCCTCTAAGGTCATACACTGTTAGTCTTTTGAATTTTGAATCACAGATATATATTTTTTATATATACATCGACTCCGTGATCCACGTTTAGAAAATGAAATGAAGTTAAGGGAGTATACGGGGGTACGGAGGCAAGTTCTGGCTGCCGTGGACCTAAATAGGCCCATACATGTAAACACCGACTAAAACAGCAAGGATTGCTTAAAATACGAAGACGCGAAACTGCTTAAAAAATAAGAATGAGACAATTCATCTTTTATACAACAATAACCATTTCACAGTTGTTCTTAAAGACATTGAAACACAAAATGGAAAAAAAAAACCCCACCATCTAAATACCGTGGCAGAATTACGAAAGACAGAGAATACAAAACAGAAATATAGGAGATACACAAATACCAAATACACCAAAAAATTACAGAAAACATGTTATTTCATTTATCAAGTAAAACTTAAAACTACATCTCAAAAAGCGGTATTGAATTAAGGACTTAAATTTATAAAGAGTAAGAATCCATAGCTAAAGATAAAGCGGCCACCGGAGTGGGAGAGATGCAGAAAAGATTAGCAGAATACTTTTAAAATTAAAAATGCTCAGATTCAGCTGATAATTATCAACATATGAAGCAGTAAAAAAAGAAAATATGTAAACTTAATTTTAACTAGTATTTGAGAACAGGCTATGACCGAGTAGCTAAATGATAATGACTTAAATATAAGACCAGCAGATACAGGTTAGAGAATAGTGATGGTGAACACAGACGACTGTATGAGATCTGTACGGTGTGAATTAAATAATGTGGACACATTAAGAAGTTGGGGCGAGGCTATACAATAGCTGCATTATGTCAAAGTAATTAAACAAAAACCCGTAGCCACATAATGCAAGAACAGGCTTAGCCAGATGGAATCCTAAAATGCACAAAGAAAATCATTGTATGCAAATGAAAGTCAGCATGATTGATAGTTCAACACGCCTAATAGCAGATTTATCAAAAAAAACTATTTAGCGCACACATGGAGAAATAACAGAGCTATGTTAAGGATGCAAAACTGTTTTTTAAATGACTAGAGTTCACTAAAACACAATCTTCCAGAGGACAGGGTTTTGTTTTACACAGATGTACCCACATGTCCCTTGTAAAGAAACATTAGAAGCATGTCAAAAAGCACTAGATTATAGATGATATAAATCAATAACAGCAGAGTGATGCATGTGGTCAATGGAAAAATGGAAAAAAAAATATTTTAGTGATAAGAATTACAAATAAGCTGACAGTACAGCAATAGAATATAAATAAGGTATGCATTTCATGTGGAAATGGGAAGAAGGATTAATTAGACCTTTAGCGAGAGAACCTGTACAATACATTCGGTTTGTAGATGATATTTTTTGGGGTTTGGACACATAAAGTAGAATCTCTTTTTCCAGTTTCATGAAATTGCATAGGAAATTCACAATAATATTGAGGTAGTAAGGTACTTTCAATGTGTGTAGATACCTTAGTAAAACTTGAAGAAGGTTTAACTGAGACTGACTACTTCTGTAAACCTATTAACATGCACCAGTATTTACACGTCTTCGGCACATCCGATACACACTAAAGGGGCAATCCCAACAGGTCAAGGGATAAGAATACAAAGAACATGCTCTAAAGAAAGTGACAAGAGAAATTGAATGCAAAAAAACAAAATCCTACAAAAGAGGATACAAAAAATACAAAGAGTTAAGAAAAGTGGAAAGACTAAAAAGAGATTAAGCCTCCCAAAGGGGCGAGGTGAACGTTTGAATAATTGCATACTAGTAATAATTAAGGGCGCCCCCAGCTGTACACTGCTCAACATTATAGTTCGACATTTTACATCATTTTTAACCAGGTTTCCTGCTTTACAACGACGAATTCATACGTCCCATACTTGTCTAAAAAGTAAAATGCAACAAATTGACCTTGACATCGGTTCTAGTACGTGAAATAGTCCTTTCTTAAAAATCGGTAAAGAATAAATGACTGGCAGCAACTGACGAGTATTAGCGGCATGTTTTTCTGGGTGACGGTTGGTCGGATGGATCATAATCAGGGGAGGAAATTTATAATCATTGTCTTATTTTCACCACGCAAATTCAGGCTTGAGAAAATGAAAACAATTACATTTATTTGAAACATTTGGGAAAGATTACGGGGCTGGGTAGTTTAGCTAGCCCAACAATAACTGTGAAAAGGACTGATGGATATGGATGCCTGGAAGTCTTCCTGTTACACTCAACGGCACCCCCAAAATGTGTTCTTCCTCACCTTAAGTTGTTGGCCTGTAGAACACGAGTAATGTCCGCTTGCGTCATGAACTACATGAGAACGGCGTGGGATTCAAAGCAGTCTTACATACGCTACCGATAGTGCACGCGTACTGCCTTAAGTTGGTGCACTCATACAGTGTTTTATGTCTAACCGACCTGGGAAGCACGCGGGTAAATGGCATTGCCTCAATGGTCCAGCTAGCAATAAGGGTGTAGCACATCGATTGAACAATACAGTCGACTGTACAGTTATATTTGCTGGTCAGATTATTTCACACTTTGTTGTATTGCATAGCATGCAGCTGGTCCCATTTTTTAAACGCTCGGTTTTTGATGGAAACGTGCTTTGGTTAAATGCATATTTAACTGAAAGTGCATCCAGTCGCATGGTCCCATTTCGCAATGCATTTTATACCTGATGATTTTATGGTGCTGTCCTCTACAGAATTGTCATTACTCTATGCGCCTGAATAAGATAAGGAGGTGGTTGTTATTATTGGTAGTTGTAAGGTTTATTTATTTTATTTTTATTATTATTGCTATATAGAATATTTTACCGTCTGTAGTGCCATAGTGCTTTGGCAACACAAAATTCAATTGTTTCTTGTCATGTAAAAAAAAAAAAGAAGCTAATTTTGTGAAATGTTTCTTAGCATTAGCTGAGCGTGGAGAATATATGTCCACATTCAAAGTAAAAACAAAAGAAAATACAGGCTATCAACAATAGATTTGCTATGAAACTAAAATGAGTAGCTGGTAAGCTTTCTGTAGTGTTTTTTTTTTTTTTAACAAACGCAGCTAATGTGAGCGTTTTACTGATTCTCTAATATAAAGTTTATCTGCTATGCATTTTGTTTTCATTGAGTAGTTTAAATGGTTTTCATTATAACTTATACTTATAAGTAATATTATAATATAATTTTATTTTATAACTTACACTAAACTTTTTTTTCTTTGATGAAGCAAGCTAGCGAAATGCAGCAGTACATTTCAGTACATATGACACAATTTAATTAAAACAATTTAGAGAAAATACTGTTTGCTTTGTAAAGTTGTAGCCTATGCTATTTTGGTCGCTTTAATTTTCTAATTCTTTAAAATTGAATAGAATATGGACCGCGTGACGACAGAATTTTCAGATACTAACCATGCACATCTGGCCCGCTGGATAGCACTGATTCTTCCATATGATATTAGCGCTTTATAGAAGTGATAAACTGCTTCGGTCGTCCGATCTGGTTTATGTTTAAAAAAAAAAAAAGATGATTAATTTGTGTATTTCAAAGTAATTCAAGAACAGAAATGTTACGCTGGAATCAACCTCATTTAGCCAGTAACAATGCCAACTGTTGTTGAATTAAAATTGACTAATGCGTTTTGGGCCAGAAATACAGGAGAATTACAACGATTACCCATAGTGGCCGCTAGGTTTCCTGGCATGCGAACGTAATGCCGATTGATCCCTGCTGCAACCCGGTGTGATATCTTATTTTCTTATTCTGCACGTCTCACCACGCTTAATGAGATTTTAATTTTTTTAACGAAAAACTAATGTTTTGGCACAGCTTTTTAAGCAAGTAAAATGACTGTATGATTAAAAAATTTTAATGAATGCATAATGGAAGCAAGTAACAACCCATCTTCTTAAGGTTAAAATATTGTAAAGGTAAGATATCACAATGTACTACGTTAGGTGTCCCTCCACAAAATAGTAACAAGTCAACAGAAGAACATTTTGTCTAGTTTAAGGTAACATACAATTACTAGCTGTCAACTGGAGTAGCTTGCTTGTTAGGTTGAATATGAGTACCGCTTACTAGGCTAGCTGTGCTAGCTAATTGACTTTGCATTTGCGACTTAGTTTTTCTTTCTTTCTCTGCAACCGCATATATTAAACATTTATGTTTTCGCCTACTTTGTACTAGTGTTATTCAGGTCTTAATATATCCTGAACTGTAAGTCCCACAAACTTGTTTTTTATAAAATAACTATAAAAGTTTTTATAACAGAATTTGTTTTGGTTTACCATTGAATACGTCCAATTTTCAGGCTACTTGGAAACTACAAGTACACTTCATCCATGTTAGGAACATGTTTCAAGTATTGCATTGTAGACCCACTGGACACACTCATGCCTTTACAACAGCTTGGCAGCATAACTTCTATTTAGTGGGAACACAACTGGCTTAAACCCAGGGGTTGGCGGTGGCTCGAACTAACGTAGGTAGCTGGCCAAACTAAACTCCAGTTATAGTCAGAGGAGAGAGAGAGACAATGACCGCCTTTATGAAGTCACTAAGACCACACCTCTTAACGTCAATTAACCCTAACTGACCCCATGCTCACCACCCCCAAACTATTTTCCAGCTACTACAGGGGCTCCAAATGAAAAGTCATCCATTTAATATCATTGCTTGAAATATGGAAATAATCGATGTGTAGGGGTCAATTATGTAAAAACCTGCTATCCACAATATATGATTTGTATAATATGGAATTCAAATAATAACATGCAAATGATCAATTTTGGTCTTGATGAGACCGACAATTATTTAATAAGGTTTCTCCTGAATTTAGAATCTCAAATTGTCTCCAATTTTGCTACAAACCCAGCTAGCATATGCAGAGAGGTCGAAGAGCTACCGTTGCTGTTTTTTTTAGGTCCAGTCACCTTTGAGGCACCCATCATTTTACAGACCACAAGCTATTCTCAAGAGGTTAAATCACAATTCCCAACAGCTAATCTCGCCTGCAGATCTGGGAAGCCAATAGGAGATGCTATTTAGCGGAAAAGCCATACTGATTCCCAGACTTGTGAACTAATTTTGAACCTTTTGTATTTTGGCCCTGAATCAAAAAATAAATATTTCTTTATCATAAAGAATACATATGTCAAACCTATTTCATTGCAAAGTATGACAAATTTTACAGGTACTCCTCGCTTATCGACCAATTCGCTTAACGACCTAGTCGTAGGAACGCATCTCGGTCGTTAAGTGAGGAGTAGGTTTATTTAAAAATCTCCGCAAGAATTTATCAACACTAAACAAAAAACGCCTTAAGGCTTTTAACCAGGCTTAAAAAATTTGATTTCATCCTCACATTCCTCACTCTGTTTCAAGTCAGCGCTGATGTTGATGTCCAGGGATTCAACATGGTAGATGGTAGGGGTGTGCGGTTTCAGTTTTTGCTTTACTGTGTTATCGGGGGCTGCTCCATATGGACAATTTGCTCAAAACCCCAAAAAATTATATCAAAATATATTTTGCTGAATATTTCATATTAGTCATATTACTTGGGATCATGGTTGAGAATAGTATCTCCCAGAAAACATTCCCATTATTATTTGTAGAATGGTAAATATAGCTGGGCTTTATGTGAAGCCTAAAACAAATTGTAGCGTGTTGCAGCTTTTTGCAAAGCAGATTCAACAAGCTAGATCCCTATAAAAACAAAAGAAATAAAACAATTATGGATTGACGTACCTCTAGCAGGTTTGCGAAACAAAAACAAAAAAACATTAGGGAACAAGGGAGGCAGTCCTTAAACTTATCTTCCGACCAGTTTTGTAAAGAGGGGGAGGTCAATGCGAACAGGTAGATCTTCAGTTTAAAACGGTAAAAACTGCCAACGTTACCGTCATATGCTATTCGTGGTTACCAGGTGACTTTACAATGAAAGATTTCTCCTTTGTTGTCACGTTGTATCAAAAACACTGGCATCTGACTTAAAGTGTAATTATGCTTTTTTGTGCAAGGATATCACTTAACGTTTAAATAATGTTTTTCTAAACATTTTTTGAAACGTCTTTTGGAAGGCTAAGTCTACCAGTGGGAGGTATCATTCATTTAGTAATGTACACCATCCTAGGCTAACTTTGTACTGACATCCCAAATTTAAAAACCCAGTTAGTTATAGTGACCACTTTTAGAGCATTGAAAGGATTTCCTCTGCGAGTGTATATTCAAAACCATCTGTTTTTTTCCAACCATTTGACACTTAAGTCTATCTGAGATTTGAAAAGCCTAGTCTGAGAATATAAGATATGCCATTTTTAAATTATTATTTAAACAATTATTTCCTTAAATTCAGTATAATTTAAGGTATTTGTTTTGTTGCTGATTACAGAATGGAAAGTTGTTTATCTGGTTTGGATCATTTACTCTATCCTCGGGTGAATTTTATGGGGTGGGAAGGCCCATATGGAGTGCACAGGGGCATATACAGTAGTGGTCAAAAGTGATGTCCGACTTTATTCAAACATATTATTAAAAATGTATTAAAGATTTTGTATTCATGTTGTAGTTGTGATTGGAGTGTAAAACGTTTCGATACAAGTTTCAATTATTTTATTTGTCATGAAGCTATGAAACATGCCAAATTGCGCTTACATAATTTTTGTCCAGTCTGCCATACAAAGTTTGCACTTATTTTTCCCATCCTATAATTGCTACAGGTGTGTCAATTAAGGTGTTGGCTATATAATTAGACGTTAATTTGTGGGTTTTGATGAAAATGGCAAAGAGCAAGGAGCTGTCCTCTGCAACCAAAGAGGCTATTGTCAAAACGGCTAAATCTGCCTAAATATCTAGCATTGGATATTGCTGGATAGTGCTGGATTTGAATGGTCCGCAGAATTATCACAAAGCACCACAAGGCCGATACCGTGCAGAATGTAAAGCGATGTGGCCAGCCAAGGAAGACTAGTGAGCGTTTTGACAGGAGAATGAAAATCACCTCGATGTGTGACTGCTTCAAAACATCCTCCAAAGTTCTGGAAGAGACGTGCAATGGTGAGGAACCTCCAATTTCATCTTACATGCAAGGTGAGGGCTACAAGAGGCTGGATTGTGAGGTTGAGTAGCAGTAAATAAACCATTTATTCTGTTCTTTCAACCGCAAAAAACGTCTTGCCTTTACCAAAGAACATAAGGATTGGAGTGTGGCATATCGGAGCCATGTGTTCCAATGAGTCAACATTCAACATGCTGGCGTTGGATGGTGTCAAGTATGTTGGTAGGAGATGAGGGGAGCTTTTGATACCACATGCATGCGTGGCACGTTAAGCACGGCGGGGGAAACATAATGGTATGGGGATGTCTGCAGCAGGTGTTGGAAGGATCTACAAAGTCATTGGCACTTTGAAAACGGACCAATACTTTGACATCTTGCAGAACACAATTTTGCAGAGTATGGAGGACCTGTTTGGAGATCGAACGTGTATTTTCCAACACGATAACGACCCCAAGCACACCGCACGCACACCGAAGGCATTCCTTGCTGCCCAGCATTTTGAAGTCCTCAAGGGGCCACCTCATTCCCCTGACCTTAATCCCATTGAAAACCTTTGGGAAATGCTAAACCTGAATCGTGATAAGTCATGCAGGTCTTCAAATGAAGCTCAGCTTTGGGAAG
>JAOYSI010004661.1:0-14130 GCA_025775065.1 Hiodon alosoides
GAATTTTGAGGAAAATAATGAATTTAATCAATTTTGGAATAAGGCTGTAACATAACAAAATGTGGAAAAAGTGAAGCACTGTGAATACTTTCTGGATGCACTGTACATAGGAAAGCCTCTTATTGTTCCTTTAGATCGACAGTGAGCGCTCTATTGCTCCTTTTTGCTTTATTGTATCTGCTGCCGGATACCTGGGTGGGCTAATGGCCGTCATGGTGCTTCAGTGTTGTCATGTCCAGACATGTCTGCCCCAAATTGTGGCAAAGCGGTGAAGGTCACACTTCTCGTTCACAAGCACTCACTCGCATGTGCACACACACGTACACACCCTGTGCAAATGGCACTGAGCATTGTGAACATTGCCTGCCACCGACTGTATTCACTACTCTTGCCATGCCAGATTCTCATCCGTGCATGACCGCTTCCTCCTGTACCAGCCTGCCACATGTTTCTCCTGAATTTGGTGGCCGAGCAAGGAAACGTTACGAATCGAAGGTGGGGTTGTAAAGGTAAGAGGGAAGAAAGGGTGAAATGTAGAGATGGATGGGCAGAGGAGGATGAGTTGCTGTGTTCCGGTTTGACGGCACAACTGGGTTCTTTCATTAAGCTGGCTGCCACCGCCTCCATCACGAGGACACCCTGCAGGTGTGCAAGAGAGGGAGGGGGGTCAGCAATGCCCGCTGCGATAATGTTCAATAACATGTTGGGAGAGAGAGAAGCAGACTGAAATTTACAGTGCTGCATATTCTTCAAAGAAGGAGGATTGAAGTCGACAAAGCAAGAGAGGGTTGAAAGCAAAGGGAAGAGATGAACAGATGGCTAGATGGCTAGATGGAGGTGTGCACGTCCCTTGAATCCCAGTGTCACAAGGCCCATGGGGCCACGAGGGAGTGAGTTGAATTTGCCTCTTGTTTCTTTATTAAAGATTCATGTCTGGTTAGTGTCCCAGCCTGTCTTTAAAGTAAGCCCCCAGTCCAACTCTCTCATTTTAAGTCTGTTTCCCAGTTTAAGAAACAACAGAGAGGTGGCGATGTCATTTAAGGGACCCCAAAAACTGGGCTGCACACGTTTTACTTATGGATGTGTGCTTGTGTGTTCTTATTATTTATTCAACTGCTGGGTTTAGAGTGTCGCTTGTTGTTTGGTGAGGACGTTTGCCACTGTCCCTTACTCAGGGGTGGTAAAGAATGAGGTAAAAGAATCTGATTGGAAACTGAAAATAATTGAATAGTTGAAAAAGGCCAAACTTAAAAAAAGATAAATCAGCACAGAAAATGGCAACAAGTCTTTTTTTTCTTTCTTTCTTTTTAAATGTGAAAAGCTGCCAACTGGTACATTATAAAATGATGCATGTATGGGTAGTATAACTGGATTAAATATGCCTACATCTCAAATTTAAAATGAAATAATTCATGTTCTGTGAAGATGCTTATCTTCTAACCAGAGTCAAGATAAAGTTATAGCTGGATTTAAAAAAAATATATATATATAAATCTTTCATACATTTTCTGAGAAGATGCTTCTTGTAGAGCTTCATGCATTTTCTCAGCTTGTGAAACATTTCCTTAGGGATTTTTCCTCTATAGAGAGACCTCAATAGAGGTCAAAAAACAAATGTTCAATTGTATTTTGTGTTCTATAAGCCATTTCTTTGTAGATTTTCATGCATGTTTGGGATCATTGTCATGCTGGAATATGCATTTTGGACCAGCTTGAATTAATAGTTTAATCTATAACTTTGGTAGCAGGGCCAGAAGAGATAAAACATTCCCAAAGCAAAATAGATCCACCTCCATATTTCTCAGCATATATCTCACCAATCCTGCACCAAACATAAAGCTGGTGAGTATGTCTGTAAAGCAATTTTTTTTGTCTCATTTGAACATGGCTTCTATTATCTTTGCGATAATTCATTGCGCCTTTTTTTTTTTGTATTGAGCCTTCAGGAAAGGCTTATTCCTTTCCACAAATACCATATTCATATAGTCAACGCCAAATCATAGTTTTCATAGAATTTCTTTACAGCCATCCCCTAAATTACTCTCTGTGCAGTGTGCAGAGTTACCTGTGGTTCATCATAATAGTGGATGTTACAGCATTACCCCATAGACCCAATTATAGCTTCTATAAAGTTCCACTAGCTTTATATGAATCTCCTCACAACAGAAATATATAAAGCTTTATTTTGTGATACCTTGGGGTGTTAATAATTTTGGTGTCTTGTTTTTAAATATCATAACATTCCTGGTTCTGGCTGCTGGGAACTGGCCTCAAGATTCAATCAAAATTGCCAAGATAATATATACACCTAAGATTTTAAAAATATAAATAAATTATAATTTAAATATATTAAATTATCCCATGTTTCATACCTTCACAAACTACCTTTAACATGATGATAAAGACAACAAGGTATGATCTAAACTAGAATGTAGAAGAGCGATAGAACAATGATGATGTCAGAGGTGGAAAAGAGAGCAAAAATATAACCGAATATGGAAATAGGTGGAGAGGGGTGAAGAGAGAGGAAATCTGCAAGCAAGAGAGCGAGGGCGGGAGAAGAGTGGTGTGCGGGGAGAATTTAAATGGTGCTCCAATCAGGCAGACGGGCTCGTTAGTTCAGAGAACATTTGCATACCGCTAAGGCTTATTCATGTGGTGTTTGCTCGAAGAAGATGTTTCAGATTACTCCCTTCTATTTATTTTTTTATATACCAAGATGTTTAAAATATTCATTATCGCTCTCTGTTAAATTGTGTGCCATATTTCAATGTGTTCGTGAGGTTTTAAACATTTATGTGTTTAGGCGCCATTTTAGTGTGTTGCTTGGATTTCATGCTTGCTTAATAATAATCCTGATAATCAGAAGCAAGGGCTGGTAGATGTGTTTTGAATAAGCCCACGTCTAACCAATCATCAAAGCTTGATTTGCTTTAAGGTAATCGTGCATGAAGAAATAAGACCAAAAAAAACAAAAATTATCTTGGCGTTAGCTACAAATACAGTGTTGCTGCCTTTTGTGATATTGATAAAAGGCATAACTCTGATGTTAATGATTATCATCAGTACAGAACTAAAAAAAAATCAAAATTTTAGGCACTTAATAATATGGAACAAGTGAGTAAGTGAAGTTGTCATAGATAATGAGGAATCCAGTGGACATGTTATTCTAATTAGGCTGCTGATTCCTGGGATGATTGCAATACGGGTTGACGGCAGTTATGACGATGGCAGTGTGTGTGACACATTCAGGCGGTGACAGAGGGGCCAGGGCCGGTGTAAAAGACAGACCGTTTCTGGGTCTGTGGATTCTGTGTGGACATATTTAATATTTAAGCAGTCAGAAATAGAATGCTTAGAGTGAAATGTGTAGGTGGTAAACTGTAGGCCCAGGTAGGATATAAATAAAGTACAGTGCAGGTAATTAGAAACAGATTTATTGAGAGCTTAGACTTTCTAATAATAGATTATCATCATAGTGGCTTTGCCAATAGCTTACACCTAGTAGCTCGTAGGTCACCACCTTCACCCATTTTGCTGCTTCGTATTTACACACACAAGTGAGGCTTGTTGCCCATTACAAAAATGTTTTTTGTCGGTGCATTTGTGTTGTAGAGGTTACTCTAGGAAATACAACCAGTAATTCTTACCTAATGCATTACAAACACACAGATAAAATGTCAGGGTAGGGACAAACCGTAATCATATCCATCAAATTGGGGTTCCCTCCTCTCATTGAATCTTCATTTTTTCCCTCCTAAATGCAAGCTAATAAAAGATGGGGAAGGGGGAAGGATATAGATGGTTCGCTTCCCCCGATCTCTTTCTCTCTCTCTCTTTTTCTTTCTCTTTCCATTCACAGTGGTGTCTGAGCCTTGATTGACTGCTTTTGAGAGGGATGGCTCCTCGATGCGTCATTAATGGCTAATCAATAGCCACTGTGTAATATATTGAGCACCCGGGAACTCTGAGAAGCCTTTAATCTGGACATCTCCACAAAGCCCTCCAAAAGCACACACAGACGACAGACCCAATCAATCAATATTATAGAGGAGAGTAGTAACTGAGTGTGAACCTCACGTTGGTGACACAGTTGAAGTTATATAAACCCACCTCATTCCCTTTGGTAGTCTTTCTTTGTTGTGTTCTACCTATGCTTCCACCCTGGAATCTATTCCATCTGTATACAGTGTTGTTTGTGTCTGTGTTTGGGGCATCAGTTTTAAAGTACCTTAGGCAACAGATCATTTTTTTATTAATTTCTTTTTTTTTAAACAGTTGCATTTAAAACCGTTCTTTACTCCCAAATCTAGTGTATTGGTCTTCACTCGGGTGTTCCCCTGAGCACTATACTTGGGCCTGTCTATCTCTTTCTGCAATCCCTGTTTCTGTCCTTCAGTATCCATCTTTCTTGTTTTTTAAATCCGCACTACTGCTGTTACATAGAGCTGCCTATTTTACTTCAGTTACTCAAATATTAAAATACCACCTTTAACATGCCTGACCTTATTTTTTAAAGTTCTGCCATAAAAGCAAAGCAGAATTTACGTCCATCGGGACTTGGTTTTCCCTGTTCTCACTGTGTGACAGTGAATGAGTCATGTTGCTCCCTGACTAGTCCATAGGTTCTCTTACTTCCCGCGCTCTCTAATGCGGGGGTGGCAAGGGGACACCCTTTTTACTGCAGTTTGAGTCACTCCACAGATTATGTGTTGTGTGGCTGAAAGCTACCCTTAGATCCAGGAGGTAATGTTTTTAGCATGGCACTTGTTGATGCTGACTTAACAAATCTCCTTCAAACACATCATCCATCCTGGGGTTTAATGTTGCATTTGAATGCCTTTATATTTTATGCTGACACTGATACCTGCCTTGTTGAGTCAGATGAATCAGGCGCAAAAGGATATTCACCCACAGTGAGACCATCACTTGTTTGCTCCTGAGAGCAGTCACTGTCTATAGGTGAAGAGTTGCTGTGACCACCAATTATTTCGAATCAAAACACTTTTTCAGGCTTGCTTCTCATGAATATTGATAAGTCCTGGGCTTCACCGGCTTCCCTGTCTCTTCAGCTAGAAAAGGAGGAAACAGAGTCCTTGGTCTCACTATTGAAAAGCAATGGTCTCTGACTGACACCCACTTTGCACTGGAATGTGTGAGTTTATGGGTTATGCTATTGCTAGGGCCTGTTCAGATGCTTCCACATGCCAAATATTCCCGTCAATTATATCAGAAATCCGGACACTATGACCCAGCCCTGAGAATTCGCCAATGTATCTCTTCAAAATGTCATAACAAAAATCAAGTCTGTGGACATGGCCAGACTTTATCACAATGTCACAGCAAACTAGCCCACTGTCCCTGAGGCCTCTCCATTGTCAGCATCATTATTCCCAAAAAGAAACAGCATCCACAAACAACATGCAGTGCGATGCGTGCGTCTCACTTTATGCCTGTGCTTTTCCTTTGGAGAATAAATATGTAAAAGAGGTAGAGCGAGAAAGCTGGAGAGAAACACATTTCTATTGAATCTTTGTATAGCTGTAGCTTAGCTGACTAAGGATCCCATAAAACAGAAAAAAAGAAAGAGAGAGAGAGAAGGAGGGAGGAGAACGCAAATGTAATTTGAATCTCATATACATTTCACTTGAAAGCTACCTTAGCCTTGATACATAGTCTCCTGAGTCCACCCCCACTCCTCACTTCACTCTGCACGTGCTTTACCTTTAATAAAGAAATAACGCATCCTGGCAGGGTTGCATATAGGAAACACGCACAGTTCCTCGCACCTGAATACAAATTGTCCCCGATACACACTTCAATAGCCCTGTACATCGTGCACATAGTCATTCACATACACTGACCCTAGTGTACCCTACTGAACAGAGAAAAAATATAAGTTAATTTATTGACACAGTAACACTGGTGCGCACCCGCATTAAAACCTCACAGGCTCTCTAATGCCCATTCACAGTATAGAACCACTAACACACTCTAGGAGTTGTGGGAATGCAGCTGTTATTATTTTAATGGAAAAAAGAGAGTGTTTTCTGCAGTATAACAGTCAAATCTAATTTTACATGTATACTTTTTAGGCCCCCTCATTTTTCAGTTGCTGTTGCTAAATCTCCTCATTTGTTTCTCTCCTCTCTGATTTTCCGACAGCCACACTTCCACTGGAGGAAAACATCTCTTGTAGCCAATTTTCAATTGTTGTCTTTGTGTCCTGTGTGTCTTATATGCACTGGCTTGTTCGGAAGGGCCTTTTCTTAAAATATTGCTTGCTTTCTTTATTGCCCTTGCTTCTATAGTGTCCATTCTATAGAGTACCTCTCTGTTTGCATTTCGCAACACATTTATACAACAGGACCTCGTCCCTTAGTAACTGAGGCTCAATATTCTGCTCAAAGGTAGGAGCAGGTCCCTGACCTGAACTGACTCACTTATCCAGTTCAGTACCACTCATTGACACTAATGCCATACTTTTGTGTAACTCTGTTCCTGCTGGAGGCCTGTTAGGAGTAATAGAGGGGCAAGAGCCAGCTGCTACAGGACTTGAGAAAGCCAGATGCGAATGTGTCGCTCTCACTCTGCCTCTCTTCCTATGACTCTTTTCTTCCTCTATTCTCTCAGCAGCTCAAGGTGTCTTTTTCTGTTCCCCTCCTTTTCTTTCCACCCCATGTCTTCTTTTTCTCCCCTCCCCCTCTCTCACATGCTTGTTTATAGTTTTGCCATTTATGTGCTGTTTTTTCTTCTAGCTCAGACACAACGTTTTCTTTCTCTCTTCCTTCCTCTTCGACTGACAAGAGCTTGCTTTATTTATTTATGTAGAGAGGGACATAGATGCTGATACATCCCCTCACACACCCCATGCTCTCTCTATGCAGCACCTGCCCACAGTGTTAGGTGGTGTCCGTTGAATTGTCCTCAATTGTGAGTTTAACCTGGGCCGTGATGCTGATCGATCAATATTCGCAGTGCGTGGAAACTGTCATCAGCGCCCAGAAAAATGTATTGTATCTGATCATCATTGTATCTGCATTGAACTGGTGGGGTTGGGGTGGTGCAGGGGCTAGAGAAACATTAGGGCAGATTGATAAACATTCCCTGGGAATGCATCCATCATCAGCTCTCCGTTCTAGTTCATCCCAAAGGTGTTCGATAGGGTTGAGGTCAGGGCTCTGTGCGGGCCAGTCAAGTTCTTCCACACCAAATTCATCCAACCATGCCTTTATGGACCTTGCTTTGTGCACTAGGGCACAGTCATACTGGAATAGAAAATGGCCTTTCACAAACTGTTTCCACAAAGTTGGAAGCATAGAATTTTCCAAAATGTCTTGGTAAGTTGAGGTATTAACATCTCCCTTCAGTGGAACTAACGCCTACGCCAACCCCAGAAAAAACAACCCCATAGCATCATCCCTCCTCCACCAAACTTTACAGTTGGCTCAATGCAGTCAGGCAGGTAACGTTCTCCTGGCGTTCATCAAACCTAGACTCATCCATCAGATGGCCGATAGAGAAGTATGATTAGTCACTCCACAGAACACGTATCCACTGCTCCAGTGGTGGCGTGCTTTACACCAATCCATCCGACGCTTGTGCTTGGTGATGTAAGACTTGCATACAGCTGCTCGACCATGGAAACATGAAGCTCCCGGTGCACAGTTTTTGTGCTGCAGTTATTGAGTCAGCAGAGCGTTGGTGACTTTTACGCACTATGCACCTCAGCACTCGGTGACCCCGTTCTGTAACTTTATGTGGTCCTCCACTTTGTGGCTAAGTTGCTGTGATTCCTGAACACTTCCACTTTGCAATAATACCACTTACAGTTGATCGTGAAATATCTAGGAGGGAAGAAATTTTTCACAAACTGACTTGTTACAACGGTGGCATCCTATTACAGTACCACGCTCGAATTCAACGAGCTCTTTAGACTGACCCATTCTTTCACAAATGTTTGTAAAGGCAGACTGCATGGCTACGTGCTTGATTTTATACACTTGTGGCAATGGGACTGAATGAAACCCCTGAATTCAATGATTAAGAGGTGTGGCCCCATACTTTTGTCCACATATATATTTATATATATTATGAAAAAATATATTAAACCACTCCCTTCTTGGTTTAAAAAAAGTACTTCTCGGAAGTAATTTAGCTGAATGGTATGTTGTGATGTGAATGTGTGCACGTATTGTGTTTGTTTTAAATGTGTCTTTGTGTCTTTTTGCTAAAGAGGACGCCTGTGTGTGCAGGCTTGTGATGCTGGGTGTTTTTGCCAGTATGTACTCTATTTACTCCGTCTGTGCGGAATCATCAATGTATTTGTCTGACATGTATATGTGTGTCTATGTGTGCAGATGGGATATGTATCTAACATGTTCGACCAGCAGCTTCCCTTTGCTGCTCTCTGTTTAATTTCCTGATCCTGACTTTTTTTTCCATGTCTGCTCACTGTTGTGGATCAATGACGCCTCCCTCTAAATCTCAGTCGATCAATTTTTCTTTTTCACTCTTTACTTCGGTCTCTTTCATTTTGTAAATTCAGATTCAAAATGGACTTAATAGAAAAAAATATGGGTGTACTTTTATGGTTCCAGAACCTCACAACTACTTCCATTTAGTTTATGCTTTTCAGTTTATCCTCCCTTTCCTCATGCTTCTGCTTCTTTTTTACCTCCATTCTTTTTCTGCCTCTCCCTTTCCCTATTTCGTCCGGTCTCCATCTCACCCTCCCTCTCTCCCATACCCGTTTTCCACTGGCACCAAACCAAGGTAAATTATATCACATGTAGTGGACGTCAGGTGTGACGTGCAGGACGCTGAAAGATAGGCAGGTTTTTCAGTCAACAATGGTGGATCTTGAGAGTGCAGTTGTTCTCGTCATTTTTATTTTATAAATTGTTATTTTATGAAAAGAGGCTTCTTCTCATGAGAAATCTTCTCAGTCGTAAACCCCTTTAAAAGTAGTTTATGTAATTACCATTACTACATCTATCCCACTAAACCCTTCTTCTTGTTGAGCACTAAGACTGATGATCACTAGTTTTGATCACTACTCCCTCTGTTTGTTAACTACCAACACTCATGCTTGGCTTCTTTCCTCTGAGACTGTGCTTAGTAGAGAGCTGGGCCGAATATTCAGGGCCTGGTTCAGGGTTGGTGAAAAAAATTGCTAGTGGGTAAAGTGCCACACCGTGTATTCCTGGTTGCTGGCTGGATTGGATATGCCAGTGGAAAAGGGGTACCAGTGTGAGACTGAGCCAGTTTCTTTGCTGGCACTGGCCCCTCTGTCCCGTCCTTGAAAGACTAGAGAGAGAGGAGTGAGATGGAGGATAGAGAAACAGGCAGTTGACGTCAGTGGCAACTTTTTCTCCAATTCATCTTCATTAACCTAATTTATGTGGCTTTGTGTTTGCATGTGTGTGTGTGTGTTTGTGTCAAAGTATGAGAGCAGTCCTGTATGGGCTACTGTCTGGACTGTGTGTCTTTGACCGTCCTGATAGCTGTGTTCCGTGAACACATCTTCACCTCTTTCTCAGCATTAGGTCCTGGAAACGAAATCATGCTTAGCAAATATGCTCTGTAATAAAAAACAAAAAACAAAAACAAGGATCCATCACATCAAGCCTAGCAAAGTGGAAAAAGTGGTTTGGTAGAGCAGAGACAAGAAATCAACAACCTGGATTTGGGGAGAACAGTGAGAGAAAGAGAGAGTGCAAGAGAAAGAGGGAGGAGGAGGAGGAGGAGAGGCCAGTGGGGCAGGAACAGCCCCAGGAGCTGGCAGATGGAGTCCAGTTTTTCTCTCTCCTCTTTTCCTAGAGACGAGAGAGGGAGAGAGAACAGTGAAACAGACACATAAACACACCCAAAAGAGACAAAAAAAACAGTTGTGACACAGTGGCGTGTGCAGTCTGAAAGTGTAGGCGTCTTATATTGTCTGTGCTGAGTGGGCAAAGGAGTAGTCGGGTCTGTTAACTAGTGAATAAAGGTGGTGGCTTCTCTGTTTTACTTTCTCAACCAGATTTTTTGCCAGTCAGGAGAGCTTGTAAGATCTTCTGTCAGAGTACCTCTCTAAATTCCTGTCTAAAACACCAAATGGACAAGAATATCCCCATAATATCTAAACTATATATTAGTTCGTTATCCACCTGCAGGCAATCTGATCTGCATGTGGCGCTCTTTTAAGTGTTCCAAAGGTGATGGTTGGGAGAGGCTGATTTCTGTTTTTTGTGTATACTCAATGAGGGCCACTATTACTCACATTTGCAAATAGGATACAAGCTCAAGGTGGTGTTAATGCCAAATCAATCATGAAAATAAAAGGGAAAAAAGCCATGATCAGTAAGTCTGCTGTTAGTACAGTCCCACATGTGTACCTGTTATGCTGTTATTCCAGTTTATGATGTTCAGTTTGGCCCCTATCAGAGCTCACATAATCTGCGCCAGGTTGTGTCCAGAGTGCACTGCACGCATAGACCATGGTACACAGCGCAGCACTGCAGGTACAACACAACTAAAAAAATACTATTCTTGAATATCCTGTGAATGTGTTGCTTAGCTGCTAGCAAGTATTAGAATGAATTAGTTTAATCTGCATAATCAGACAATAAGGTTGAGGGGGTGGGTACTAATCATTTAAGTATGAGACCTACTGATGACTAGCATTAAGAATCAAGGCACAAAGAGAGGATTACCTTTTGATCAATATAATTGAATTACCAATCAATTAATTACCAATCATATATTTAAATATACAAATACAAATAAATGCAAGATTTAAAATCTGGCTCATTGCCTAGAAGGTATTTGCTGAAGCGTTTAAATATAGTGCCCACGAGCTGTTGTTTTTCATTACGAAACGAAATAGGGATCAATGCGATTCCTGCCCCAATGGTTAACTTTTACCAAAGTGCAGCAGGTCACACTTGTTCGGACTCTCTCTGCCCCAATAAAGGATTGGGGTTTTGTGGAGAGTGAAATGAAAGGGGGACAACAACAACATCAACGTGCAGATCAGAACAGTAATCTACATATGATAAGGCATCTTTCTGACATGCGTACATCTTCTATTAAAATCAATAGTCCGCTTGCAGTTGCAGGCAATCCTAATTCAGCAAACAACTGGCTCATGCACTCACTCTCACACTCACACACACAGACACATGCATACACACTGTACATAACACTGTGCATTCATACACAGTTTGAAAACAAAATGGAAAACTATGCATACACATCATGCACATGCTCGCAAGTAAATTTAACTGATTTACATGCTATGGTTTTGGCCTCACTCTCTTTTCCTGATGAAAGTTATTTACTTTTTTTACTTTCATTATCTCCATGCTCCTCTGATCTTTGCCCAACCCCTTTCTTGGTTGTTTTCTCCCTCTGTGAACCGCAGGCCAAAGAAAGAGCATTAACACAGTCCTCACTACAGCCCATGAGAGGTCAGACGGCACCCTTCCTGAGACGCTGTCCCAGGCACTGGCACTAATTAAATCTGACATCCTGTACAAATTCCTCACCTGACACGGTCCAGGATCCTGACCCTAGCTGATGGTTGTGGCTGGTTAACGGTGCCCCCCCCAGCCACCCTCCCTTTGTGCCGTCTTCATTCCCGTAACTAGCTTTGACCACCTTTGTGGGACAGAATGATGCACAAAGACAGGGCATTCGTCCGGGCCATTGGAGGAATGAAGGAAATTGAAATTGATTTTGTGTTGGTGTGTATGTGTGAGTGTGTGTGTGTGTACCCAATCTGTATTTTCTTTAAAAAGAAAAAAAAAAATAAGCTCAATTTAAAACAATGCAGGGCTTCAAAAATTCACATTTTCACACACTCGCTGACAACATTGTGGTGCGGTGATGGACAAGATGTCACTGTGTGTGATTTAGCTGGTGTTTATGGATGATGTGTGTGTGTTTGTTTGTTTGTTTTTTTGTTCTGAGTGTTTTTATTTGTGTGTGTGAGTGACAACTGCAATGGTTGTCTGGTGGGGGATAGTGGTGTAACGGCAGTGCATTATGCAAGATTAAATGTATGTTTTTCTGTTAGTATTAAGTCTATAGTCTGTAGCAGCCCCTAATGGGTAGAAAGGCTCCATATATAGATATCTGTTGCTGTGTGGGTGTGCTTGCCTGTGTTGTTAGCTGTGTATGTGTGTCATTGCCTACATGTGCACACTTTCTTCCTCCTTCTCTCTTGGCTCTTTGAACCTGGGCCTCAGTTACTCTGTGAAGATGAATAATTGAAACCCCCAGAGATGGGCAAATGTGTTTATTGTTGACATTTTCACTCTTGTCACATTTTATATTTTTGGGGCCAAGAAGGACGAAAGGCTGAAAGGTTAAGAAATAAAGTAAGAGCATAAGAGATTGAGAGTGTGGAGGTGGGGAGGGGAAGAAGAATGGGGCGCATAATAGGAAATGAGTAAGAAAGAAAGAAATGAGGCAGAAAGAAGAAGAGAGACAGAATGGCTGTCCACCACAGAGTGTGAAAAAGACATGAGACAGAATGGCTGTCTACTTCAGAGTGTGAAAAAGACATGAGACAGAAAGGGGAAGAGAGACAGAATGGCTGTCCACTACAGAGTGTGAAAAAGAAATGAGACAGAAAGAGGAAGAGAGACAGAAGGGCTGTCCACTTCAGAGTGTGAAAAAGACATGAGACAGAATGGCTGTCCACTTCAGAGTGTGAAAAAGACATTAGCCAGAAAGAGGAAGAGAGACAGAATGTCTGTCAACCATAGAGTGTGAAAAAGACATGAGACAGAATGGCTGTCCACTACAGAGTGTGAAAAAGACATGAGACATAAATGGAAGAGAGACAGAATGACTGTCCACCACAGAGTGTGAAAAAGACATGAGACAGAATGGCTGTCCACTACAGAGTGTGAAAAAGACATGCGACAGACTGGCTGTCCACTACAGAGAGTGAAAAAGACATGAGACATAAATGGAAGAGCGACAGAATGGCTGTCCATCGCAGACAGTGAAAAATACACGAGTCCGAGAGTGGTAGATAGACAGAACTTCTGGCCACCACCGTAAGGCAGTTTAAAAATTGAACAAAAAAAGCACTTTAAAAAGATGTATATATTTTTAAAAAGGTCTGAGCGTGCACTTGTAGCATTTTAAGCAGTTTTTTAGATGCTTATTTTGTTCTCCCCCTCTTTAAGTACAAAGTGTCAGGTGAGGGTAGGATGGTGCTGCATGGATTAAGAGAAGCAGGGATAGGCGCAGTGCAGCTTAATGGATGCATTTTTGCATTTAATTTTTGGCCTTTTAACAGCATGTACCCGTTCCTTCTCCCCTACTCTGCCTCCCGCTCTCTCCTTCTCTGCATCTCAGTTAATTTAATGAAGGGTTGGCCCATTGCTTTTAGCATTAATATTCCAATATGGAGCAGTGTGAATAATTAATACCCTCTCTCTCCTCTCTTTATTCCTCATTCTCTCCATCCTTCTTCGGGCAGAGGTCCTTTGGAAAGGAGCCTTGCATTGGACAGGGCTGTGACCTAGGGCTACCCTCTGGCTTTTACAAGAAAAAAGAGGAGCAAAGAGAGTGAGAAAGATGGAGCGCAATGGTTGTAGGGATGGATAAGAAAAGGATGACAGGGATTCACTAAAGAGACAGGTGGGAGATGATAGGGGAACCAGGGAGAGGGAGGCCACAGAGAAAAGCGGAGAAAGGGAAGAGGCAGAGAAAGAGAAAGTAGTGTTCTGAGGGAAAACAAACAGAAGAACAAGTGATGGGGGGCACGAAGGTCCAAATACGGACAGAAGGTAGAGAGAGGAGGGTTTCACCAGTGGGCATGTGATTGGCCTGGCCCATGTCTGGAGCAGGGGATGTATGCATGTGGTGTCCCAGTCTCCCCTACACTAAGTTTGAGGCTGGGACTGGGAGCTAGCAAGGAAACATGATAGAGGGATTGGGAGGGAGGGGGAATTGGTCTGCGAAGGTGCGTTTAGTGCAGGGAGCCACTGACCTACATAGGTAAACCTACCCTTGTTTACCCATTGTGGGCTCTTCTGCCAAATAACTCCACCTCTCTCTCTCTCTCTCTCTCTCTCTCTCTCTCTCTATATATATATATATATATATATATATATATATATATATATA
>JAOYSI010004662.1:0-14130 GCA_025775065.1 Hiodon alosoides
CACGCCACGCCACGCCACGCCACGCCACGCCACGCCACGCCACGCCACGCCACGCCACGCCACGCCACGCCACGCCAATAGAAGACAATCATTTCAGAATTTTATCAATGTTTGGGGAAAAACACATTTTAGCTATTCAATAATATTAATATTCATTAAGTTAATGTGAGGTAAATGCAATTATTTTTAAAAGTTATCATATCCTACATAAGTTTCCCAATTTGTCTTTTTATATCGTGTTAAAATGGATGGTGTTAAGAGATTTCACTGTTAACAAACAGGTCTAATGGTCATAATAAGAATCATTTAAATAATTTAAAAACAAGACGCTGTGTAATATCACAATAAATCTAACGTCTGGGGTTCTTTTAAACTCTGCCTCATCACATCAGACCACATCAGATGAGATTGTTCAAAAAGTGAATACTGAAATGCTAAAACCTCAGGGCCACCGTTCTTCTAGTGGAGGTGTGACTACACGTATGACCTTTTCTGAGAAACCAATAGAAAGAGAAATAATTTTTTGCTGGCCAATCATAATTCAGAATCTCAGTTTGGGTTAAACCGTATCCTGACGCTCTTGCGCAGAGAGTTGCAACGTGACACGAGTGTGGTGGTAGCGGTGTGTCACGGTTTCTTACTTCCAAGTCTTGAGAATTCACCATCCCATAAGAAACAAACCAACAATATCTCATCTGCCGCAGTATGTCCTGGCTGTTCGGTTTGAACAAGGGGCAGTCTGGTGCACCCCCGGATCTTCCTATCCCACCACCACCACCACCTCAGTCGGGTGGAAGTGGCGGCGATAAACCCAAGGACAAATGGAGTAACTTCGACCCAACCGGACTGGAGCGAGCGGCCCACGCCGCGAAGGAGCTCGATAAGTCTCGTGAGTAATGACATGTTAACATATCCATGCTCGGTCAGTAGTGAGTAGGTAAATGCAGGATTTAATATGAAACGCTACTGCTAGCAGATTTATTGATTCGGCGTACTGTGATGAAATGAATGAGTATCTGGAAATAAACCTGACACCCCAGAGTCATGAAACCAAAAGAAGCGATTTCTGTGTGTGTTAGAATGATATCGTTTAGATGTTTAGCCTAGCTATTGTCTTTCTAGTGCAGAACTCAAAAAGTAGATCCATTTTGCCATCAATGTGTATTGAGCTCAGCGGCATGATCAAGGTTAAAGGGTCAAAGGTCATTTTATAGGTATATATTGCAAGACAGAACCTGTCATCAAAGCATGTAATCTTAATTTTGTATAGCGTTTTATCCGGTTTTAAGTTGTTTTAAGGGCCTAGGCGATTGCGAAAGTATTTATTTGTTAATAAATCAATAATCCACACCTTATCCAGAGGGACATTCTTGTGCACACAAATGACTAAAGAAAGGCTGTTAATTTGATATTAAAACAACATTAATGTTGTGAAAGAACCATGTACTCAAGAGTTATTTTGTATTAACAGAAGTCAGTGGGGTTTTGTCGGGTCTACCACTACAAATTTGTCTTGTCTGTGTAGATGTGCTACTTTGAGTTTTTAGTAACTACATAGGAACTATTTTTTATTTTGACATTTGCATATTAATTACATTTTCAGCTGTTGTTGGGTTTTTTCTGGAAATCAATTTTCAGAAATTCACATTTGTGACAGTTGTGACAACACAGTATATTTTAAGAACACTTGGTGTCATGCTTGTATATTAAAGTGGAAAGCTGCATGCGAGAAAGTAAAGGTAAATTCTATCCTGAAAAGGAAAGCAAGCTGTTTTGAGAGCACTAATCACGCCTAAAGGCATACCCACTCAAGGCTGCCCATCCAACTCTGTGCTTAACCTTAACTGGTTCCCAAATAAAGTGCAGTGTACATGTGAATGTTGGCATGTGTGACAAGCAGGTCACCACTCTGCCCACAGGCCATGCGAAGGAGGCATTGGATCTGGCGCGCATGCAGGAGCAGACGGTGCAGATGGAGCACCAGAGCAAGATGAAGGTTCTTTACGCTACGCTAGGACTGAACTAATTGAGTCTCTGCACAATCTCTGCATGTGTTTGTGAGTTGTGCCTGTGTCTCTGCATGAGGGCCAACATCCGTTTGGGGTTTGTATGTGTGCAAAGTGAAAGACCTCCTTTGGAGAAGGATTGTATACGGGTCCACAGGCTTCTGCGATGTGTCATGTCAGACTGTAGTTGTTTGTGCGTCTTTTTACCAATGGAAGTCTTCAGTTTCTTCCTGCCCCAGTTTGACTTTGCAGAATGTTTAAAGAGAAATTTACACCACGGAGTCTCCTGTTCTCTTGCAGGAGTACGAGGCAGCCCTGGAGCAGCTGAAGGGAGATCAGATCCGTGTCCAGGCAGAGGAGAGAAGGAAAACACTTGGAGAGGAGACCAAGCAACATCAAGCGGTGAGGGGGCAGAGGTGGTGGAAGTTTGCAGTGGGCTTTTTCACAATCGTGGTTATGGGTTTAAATCCTGGGAACTGTTCTTTCCTAGAGAAAAGTATTTGGCATGAACAGCTTTGTTGGCTATCCACCTGTTTAAATAAAAACTCAGTTTCCGTTGGTGCGTCTCTTCATAACAAATAATATAATGGTAAGATTATGTCTGTGCCCAGAGAAGCTCTGAGGTTGACTGCTGTGCTGATTATCTCATTCTGCACTTCCTCAGAGGGCACAGTACCAGGATAAGTTGGCCAGACAGAGGTACGAGGACCAACTGAGGCAACAGGTGAGATTGACCTTTGACCTTTTTGTGTGAAACCCATCCAACCATTTCATAGTTTTATGCTCTGTATAACCATCTGAGAATTTAGAGCAAAGGAAGAATGCTTGTCTGAATAGCTTTGTCTGTTTGGTCCATGCATTGGTCTGATCTATTTCTGCAGCAAGCTCTGAATGAGGAGAATCTTCGCAAGCAGGAGGAATCTGTTCAGAAGCAGGAAGCCATGAGGAAAGGTGCTGCTCAGCTTCTCTGCTCCCCTTGGCAAGTTGGGTGTGCCCTCTATCAGGCTTCTAACTGTCACTCCTTTCTTACCCCCCCCCCCCCCAGCCACCATTGAGCACGAGATGCAGCTGAGGAACAAGAACGAGATGATGCGTGTGGAGGCAGAGGCCCAGGCGCGCGCCCGTGCAGAGCGGGAAAATGCCGATATCATTCGCGAGCAGATCCGATTGAAGGCTGCTGAGCACAGACAGACAGTCTTGGAGACCATACGGTGAGAGCGAAGGGAAATCATATGGTGCCTTAAAATATAGTTTCAGTGTTAATATTACTACGTGATCAATTATTGATCAAAATGGTATTGCTTGGCTGTGCATGAAACTGGAAAGATGTCTGGACCTAATGCAATTCTATAAGATAACTGCTATTGTCTGTACTTTTGGCATTTGCTTGTCTGCACTAAATCTGTAATACCGTAATGGCCATGTGAGTTACTCTAGTGATAAATATCTTCTAAATGGAAATTATATTAAGCTATGATTTAAAAATAGGGCATGCTGGAGAATTTGACTGGGTATGGTTGTCCCTTTGTCTGACAGGACGGCGGGAGCAGTGTTTGGGGAAGGTTTCCGAGCCTTTATATCGGACTGGGATAAAGTCACAGCCACTGTGAGAGCTTCTCATTGCTACAGATCAGGGTTAGCAGTTAAAATGCTGCTAAAGGCCTGTCCAGCGTGCTGCTGTATTTTCCTAATATTGTCACCTCTACCCACCTCAACATTTTTTGTCGACTTACCTAGTTTCCCCCCCTCCCCCCTCTACAGGTGGCCGGGCTGACCCTGCTGGCAGTGGGCGTCTACTCTGCAAGGAATGCAACTTCCGTGGCGGGGCGGTACATTGAGGCGAGATTGGGGAAGCCCTCGCTAGTCCGTGAGACGTCAAGGATCACGGTGGGGGAAGCAGTCAAGCACCCCTTTAAGGTGCGTCTTCACCTGTTGTCATACTCATTAAAGTGTACAGGGGCACAAGCCAGGGCTTTAAATAAAAATTATTAGTTTTCTCCTTTTGTTTCTCACAGATGGCGAAGCGCCTGACCAGCAAGCCTCAGGACGCCCTTGAGGGGGTGGTGCTCAGTGTGAGTATCCACTCGGTGCCCAACTACCCTCCAGCACACCGCAGTCACCTGTTTCTGAAAAAAACCCACCTTCACTAGAACGCACTACTGAAAACTGGAAAACAGAATGACTGCTGATTATCATGGTGCGTCTCCCCCCCCCCCCTTCACATTGTCTCTTAACAGCCATCCCTGGAGGAACGAGTCCGTGATATTGCTATTGCGACCCGCAATACTCGGCAGAACCGCGGGCTCTACCGGAATATCCTTATGTACGGTCCCCCTGGTACTGGCAAGACGCTCTTTGCCAAGGTAGGACTTTTCACTGGAATACTCAGGCTCCACTTCTAAGACTTTGAGGGATATGGACACTCAGACCATTCGCCATATTCGACCATACAAAAATAAGGCTGCCTGGAATATAAGGGTTTTTCAAGGAAGACGTTTTAAAAATATACTGTATCAAACCAGTAGGACAACGCTTTGTTACAACATGTGGATGGGGATCCAGAATGCAACATTAGTGTGATGCACCTTTGTGCAGACAGCAGACTTTACAATTTACATCAAAACTTTATCTTGATCTCTGATACCCGAGTTGTTTTTCCACACAATCACTGCCTGAAGGTGACTGGTTGGTCACAATCCACTGCCCTGTGTAGATGGGCTAAAAACCTTTTTTAAGCTTTAATGTATATCTACAATTTTTTATCTTAATCAAGCAGACCGATATTAATAATGTGTTCTCGGTGGTTTTGCTACTTTAATATTCTCTCTAGCCAAATTTATTGTGTGACTAGGCAAAATGGTACGCAGTATCATTTTGTATCTCTTCAGTATTTTCACAATAACTTTATGAAACATTAAGTTGAAGAACTTGTTGCAGGTCCCTTCAAGCGAACTGTCCCTTGTATGCTAGTGCTGTCATTGAGTGTTGTACATGATGCAAATCATTGTGCTGAGTGTTAAATGCAGCCTCTGTCACTGTTTTGAGTAGAAGCTAGCTATGCACTCTGGGATGGACTACGCCATCATGACAGGGGGAGACGTAGCACCCATGGGCCGTGATGGGGTGACTGCAATGCACAAAGTCTTTGACTGGGCCAACACGAGCCGCCGCGGGTACGGTACAAAAAAATGCTCCATCCTGTGCAGTCATGCAACACCCCCTCCCTGTGTGTGGCCCCTGCGTATCTAACAATGTCCTGTTCTCCACAGCCTGCTGCTCTTTGTAGATGAAGCTGATGCATTCCTACGCAAGAGATCCACTGTGAGTCGGGGTGTGTGTGTGTGTGTGTGTGTGTGAGTGATGTAACTGAAATGGTGTGCATTATAACTAGAAGGTTGTATGTTAAAATTAGTAAACTGCACCTTTGATGCAGGTACATACGCTAAATTGCTCTATTAAATGTATAGCTATATAATGGGTAGATTCCGATTTTAATTATTCAATTAATGTCTGCTTTGGCTTTATTTAGACTGACAACTCGTATTCATTAGAACGCTAAAGTGATGTTGGTCTATGAATGTACATTTTATTTGATTGCTTGTAACTCATTCCAGATAAAAATTAATACATTGTAACTGTAAGCAAATAAATAATGTGACATGTGCTGCTAAGTTGATAATGTTTTCTTGTTTCTTTGATTACAGGAGAAGATTAGTGAGGATCTCAGAGCTACACTAAATGCATTCCTGTACCGCACCGGAGAGCAAAGCCAAAAGTCAGTCCTCCTGTAGTCAGTCATCAGAATGCTTGATTCTTTGTTCCTGCTGCCCCTTTTTTCAAATTTCTTATTCTCTGCAATTAATTTAAAAAAAACTTCCATCCCTGTCCTCCACACAGGTTCATGCTGGTGTTGGCCAGTAACCAGCCAGAGCAGTTTGACTGGGCGATAAACGACCGCATCGATGAGATCGTAAACTTTGCTCTGCCGGGGCCAGAGGAAAGGCAGCGGCTGGTGCGGCTGTACTTTGACAGATACGTGTTGGAGCCCGCCACTGGAGGGAGACAGTGAGTATGCCTGCCACTACTATGTGCAGACCTGGAGCATCGACCCGGGCAGTCGGTTTAAAAAAAACCCTTACACATCATCTCAACAATCAACCTCTATTTTATTGCAAACACATCTGCTGAAAGGTTACAGAGGCCTTTTATTTACTAATACTAAAAAACAAACTTGTGAGGACCATGAGTAAATCCCCCCAAAACACACACACACACACACACACTACTAAATGTAAATGCATGGCAGTGTGCATATCAGGAATGGCAGCCTGCCATTCATATAATGCGCTAGAAGAAACGCTAATTTAGTTGTGGTGCACTGAAATGGGTATATTGTGAGCAAAAATAATGGTTCTCATTCTTTCTCTTTCTCTTACTCTCTCCCTGCAGGAGGCTGAAGCTAGCACAGTTTGACTATGGGCAGAAGTGCTCAGAGATAGCCCAGCGCGCTGAGGGCATGTCTGGACGAGAGATCTCCAAGCTCGGTGTCGCTTGGCAGGTAATTCTTGCATGTTTAGGTTGTGTTCCCTTGGCTGTAATCATCTTTCTTTCATCAGTGTCAGCTCTGACAACAGGAAAGTAAAGGTTAATTGCAGTCAGTTGTAATGGATAGTAGTTAAACCACTGGAGCATCCCAGTGCATGCACACACACCCCTCACCCTCTGAAGAGAATAGTTGGCACACAGACAATATGTTGTTTCTCAGGACACTTTTACTTCAGTGGAGAAAATTAAAAATACAGTTTCATGCAGAACACGGAAACGGAAAAAAGAGGTGCATATTTTGTATTAGGAATGTGCATGAAACCTGATTTGGACACACTCAATTGTGCTCTTAAGGAAAGTGATGTCTGGCTTGCTTTTTAAAAATAACGTTATATTGCGTTCATTTGTTTTGAGTTCTGACTTTTTACCGCTGGAAATTTACTCAAGTAAACGAACTGTAATGCTTTGCCTAATCACAGAACCACAGCACCCCTCATAGGATCTAAAAGTCCTTTTCACAAGACCAGGGCTCGACCTCATTGTAGCTTTAGGTTAGTACATTACAATTATTGAATAATTAATCTTAACCTTTTACAAAGCCCTGTATAGCCAAGTTAAGCAGAAGGATAACACTGTCATGCCCGCGGTTGTAAAGCAGTGCAGTGGTTTTCTTAGTTTTCTCTATTTGTAGGGAGAACACTTGCACAGAAGCCGATGCCATTCTGACATTGCGGTCTCCATTATTTTAAAAACGTATGGCATCTGGCTTCTCCAGACCAGAATCTGAGACCAGAGCCATGTTTTAATATATTAAAGCGATTTACTGGGTCGGCCTTTTGTTGGTTGCCGTTATGACTTTGCCGAGTCACTGGTTTTCCCTGCACAGATCGCAAAAACACAAGCGCGGTATTTGTTACATGCTTTATGAAACGCACACTTCTCTCCATAGTAGCTCCATAGCCAATCGCAAATCTTTATGAAGCCCAGAAGGGCCAGATTGCAGCGGAGGCGCCAAAAGAAAAATATGGTGCCTGTTAAAAATTTTAATGGATAGTTCTAAATCTAAATCTCTCTTCAAAGAATTGCAGCCATGCTTATGCTTGCCAGATTCTTCGTGATTGAAGGACACCTGCAGTATATTTTGCCGCCCATTTTGCCCACTTTGATTTCCACATTTGTCTTTGGGATGAATAATTATGGATATGGAATGGATAGATTCTAGAGTTAGCCAGAAGTAGAAACTGTACACACACATTCTCAATAACGACTTGCCTTCTTCCTGTCTTCACAGGCAGCAGCTTACTCTTCCGAGGACGGGGTGTTGACAGAGGCAATGATTGATGCCAGGGTCGAGGACGCTATTCGCCAGCACCGTCAAAAGATGGACTGGCTACTCAGGGAGGGCGGTTTTGAAAGCGGAGGCAAGGTCGGGGTCACACTGCCCCAGGAGGGGATGGTGGGAAGTGGAGGGAAAATAGTGGGATTTGCATTGCCTCCAGATTCTGCTCCAGAGGCCCACAAGGTGGTCAGGCTGGCCCAGGAGGTGGCCCCGCAGCCTCAGGCCACTGCTCTATTTTCACAGGAGGTGGTCAAACAGGTACAGGAGGAAGCTCCAATGGCCCAGGACAGCACTTCTCCGGCTGTCGAGGTGGAGGCCTTGTCCCAAGACCGGTCTCCCCTGGCCCAGGACGATGTCTCCCTGTCTAAAGCGGGGGCAGCAGAATGCGTTACCAAGGCAGATTCTTTCACTTCCCCTGAGAAAAGCTCACCAACTCAGGAGGCAGAAGACGGGAGAAGTCAAGTAAAGGCGGAAGCTCCACCGAAAGATGGGACGCCTGTTTAAGAGGGGAACAGGTGGGAGACAGTGAGAAAAGGCTGTGTCAGGGGATGGGGATGGGATTTTGAGGTAAATGTGATTAAATGACACACCTGCTGTCACTCTGTCTTGGGAGTTTTTTTTGTTATGTCCGGGGTTCCCATCTGGAATAAAACTTGGGCAAAAGTGGATTGAGGCTGAAGGGGGTGAAATAAAGGTAAGGGAGCTATCTGGTGGTTTTGAGGAAGTCTGAGCCTGGGGTGGACAACACGAGCCCCACTGCCTATGTCGACACAAAGGCTCCTTTTCCTTAGAGAGGTCTGCCTTAACTGATCAAAGCTGTCTCTCCACAACCCTCTCTTTTAACAATTCCTATAGCTGTCAAATTAACTCACCGGTTCTTTTTGGTTTACGGAATTGCATATGGTCCTTTGTATGTGAAATAAACGCTAGCAGTTTCATTGGGTTTAAAAAAAAAAAAATTTGAGTGCCTTGCAAAAGGTATTTCCTCCCTAACTTTCGATTGTTCTTTGGTCTTAATTTTCTTTCAGAATCATAGTCTGAACAATAATCTTTCAACAGTGTTTTTTTTTTTTTTTTTATCCAGAAAATGTGACAAGTTTTAATGGTGGGTGGCACAGTGGTTAGCGCTGCTGCCTCACAGCGCCAGGGGAAGTTTAATGGTTCATGTTAGGGTAAGTTTCATTCATCTGTGTAAACTCGGAGCGTGTGTTTCAAGTCAAAAGTTTTGACACACCCATTCTTTGTTACTAATTTCTACATTGTAGAATAATAGTTAGGACTATGAAATAACACATGGAATCATGCAGTAACCAAAAAAAGTGTTAAACGAATCAAAATATAGTGTGTAAATCGCCAATTATTTTTCGGATTTTTTTTAACTTCAGCACCCATTGAAAGCGAGGCACTGTACCTGATGCAGAGGTTGCTATTTAGAGAGGATCTGCAAGAACCCTTGTGGACTGCCTTCTTCCTGCCCCAGTTCTGCTCAACTCTTACCATCATTTAGGGAGTCATGCTCGGGTGTGGCCTGATCCAGATTTTGCTGGTGAGCTGGTGAACTGGTGCTGGTGAACATATCCACCAATTACACTACTGCTCCAGCCTTACTGCAACACTGCACAAGGATACTGTAAAACTGTGGCAGAGATAGAGCAGTTGTATTAATGGTTTTTCCGCATTCTGTGTGTTTGCCGTGTACTCACATCACTAATTAGCTGAATAAATTACATCCTGGTGTAAGCTATTTTTTTTCTTTCAATCTATAATTGCCAATTGACATAATGCATCTTGGCTAATGTTTAGGAACCCTGCTACCACACAAAAGGAGGATGTAGAAGTATGATTGTCTTAAATCCAAAAGCCTTTAAGGCTCCTGTAAATAGCCCACTGGCCTGCTCAGCCTGTGCACGATTGGAGGAGTACAAACCTCACAGGCCTACAGGACCTACGTATTTCCACCAAGCCCAGCTTGCCGATTGTGCTCCGCTATTATACTCTCCTAGTTACAAATAAAGTAAGCCACTCCGTACTATAGAACTAGAAACACAGGGAGTGGGGTGATGGCAGGTGAATAAGGTAAGGGGTAGCGAGAGGACTGGGGAGGTTTTCCCCCTTTGGGGTGTGTGGGTGGTACCACCCACAGGGAAAGAAAAAGAAGGTGAGGGAAGGAAGTGACGGCAGAAAGAGTAGGGGAGAGTTAGTGAGAAGATTTGGAAAGCTAGGAGGGAGAAAGAAAGGAGAAGTAAGAAGTCTTCTTCTGTGGAGAAGACAGGAGGACAGTGTTTGTTAGTTTTCCTTCTCCGCCTAAAGGGGCCGTATGTGTTGTGGCGAAAATAAAAGAAACCTCGCATTCACGGCAAAAAGGTGTCTGACCTTCATTCCGACGCACCAGCACCTAAGAAAAATTTAATATTTCTTCAGGGAGTTACCGCTGACGCTACAAAATATTTATTACTGTGACCTTTGTGTACATTCCATACAACTGACCTATAGTCTACGAATATGACTATATAGAGAGCCGAAATTCGTTACAATGTTGTCACACTGTAAATAACGTATGCAAATTAACTAACGGTTCCTAGCGAAAAATCCACAAATTTTTCCTAGAGGGATTTAGAAAAACCACCCACAAAGGGTATGTGTTTAACACAGTCTTATGCTACCTTAAGCGTTTTACTGCAGAAGTTACTCTCTTTAAATTGTTTGGGCCGTCATAGGTTTTGAAGCACATATGTACCGACAGTAAGCAAAAAGCTAACGAATTGCTAACTGTTTGAAGAATAGAACTCCAACACAGGCGAGAACCTGACACCCAGACCCTACTATCCTCTTTCAAGAGAGCGGGCAGAGGAGGATCACCAGTCGCCCTGGAAGAGGCTAAATGGCAAGTTTTTTTGGGACCGATAGAATGAGCAGGTTTCCACAACATACGAATGATTACGTTCTGGGGCAAAGAAAGGCACCCAAGGCATCTTTCCTCCATATATTAGCACCGGAAAAGATAAGGTTGTCTGACGTAGCTCTGGCTTGCGAATGTTTACTAACAATAGGTTCGCGAGCAAGGTTAACGACGTTAGCTACAATTTAAAAACCTACACAATATTATTATAACAAAGGTTAATATCAACTACTAAAAGGAATACTTTAAATGATTTACTATAATTGGTAAAAGTACCAAAGTTGCCTCTAATATGTATATATATCCAAAATGAGAGAATTTGGTACGCTTTAAACTATGTGCTTAAGCCTAGAAAGCAAGTGTGTGGTCATATTTTTATTACAGTAAGTATTCTGTTGCTGTCGGTACATAAGTGCCTAAAATTGATAATGGGCCTGCCTACTCACCCTTTCGCACAAAAAGCGATAAACCTGTTTTGAAAACAGAAATTATTTTGTTGATTTTACTAAATCCTTATGAGAAAAATGAATGGGATTTTTTTCGTTAGGAACCGGAAGTCCGAAAATGCCTGTTTCGCGAATGAATTTGGAATACAGTATGACGACAGTCTTTGGCCTTTGATTAACACTGGCTCAGAATATGTTATACGTTTTGTGCGAAAACGTGAGCTCTTTTCAGTATGTAAGCCCATACATTTTTAAACACTGATGTACCAACTGCAAGCAGAATGCTAACTGTAATAAAATGATTACAGCAGCAGTAACTAACTTCGTACGTCACCCCTAAGTAAATGTTTTCATCTTGTTACACTAGCATCTAGCTGTCTCTAGAACTCAAGCACACATTTTTAGTTTTAAAAACAACCAGGAAGCTATAGTAACGTGCAAGCAATTTTACAACAATATTATGAGAACTTTATGTGTTACTTGTGGCTGAACATTATTGACAGCCTACACTCTTATTAGACTTTTGCAGTGTCATGTCATGACACACCACTAAAACTACTGAATGAATAATGCTTGTGAATTTCAACAATTGATGTTCCTAGAATGCCAATGTGTTGACCTCACTCAGTGTTTTACATTGAAGTCAGAGAAGCCACCCTGAAAACAGTGGAATTCTAAATTTATAAAGTGACTTTAAAATGGCCCAAAAGTAGGTGTACAGTTCATCGTTGTTTTGTCCACTCTCTCCTTCCAGGATGATTTTATATTTATTTATGTTTCAGCACCCTTCTTTTTAGGTTATTAGTCCATATACCAGCCATTGGGGTCAGCATAAGTGTACATAGGCTATCCTGTGCAGATATGAACATATTTAGCTGTAAATTAAAGAGTGTGGTGGTTGGCGTGTATGTCTTCTGGCATCCTGCCCTGGTTGTACCCTGTCTCATGCCTATTTGATTAGGCTTCTGCACCTTACGACCCTTAATTCAATGAGCAGTAATAGGAAATACATTTTTACAGCTGTAAGCAGTTAAATTGATTGGCAAAACAATATTTTAAAATATGAATAATATTAACATAAAATCACATAATTTGATAATAGAAATGTGTTTCTAAATATTAAAGTCTAAAACATAAAAATAAATAGAAGTTTTTAGAATGAATCACTATGAAAAAAACCAACAGATATGAGTGACAATGACCTATTATTGATATTCTGACAGAAAACAAGGACAATGGAATTGGATTGTGTATGCTCAAAATCTAAATAGCATTACATTTCTACATTGGAATAATTAGTTTGGTCAGGTTCTGAACTAGGTCTGGGAAAAATGTTTAAGATGATTTCACTGTGGGCTGCTTGAGTGAAAAGTGTCTACTAGCTATTAACTGAAAATATTAGTACCACAATGTGTTACCACAATATACATCTCATTCTGAAATATTCAAATGGAAAACAATAAACAACAGCAGGTATAAACCATAAAGGTTTTTTACATGCATGAAAAACTGGAAGGGAAGCTTCATAGAACTTTGTTGGTTTAGTCAACCACCTGTTGATACTCAAAGGCGGAACAGGTGGCTTGTCACATATCAACACATTTGTGCATGTTTTTGAGGTTTTACTACACACAACATTACAGAAACGCAATGTGAAAGTTGGGTCACTGTGTATGAGAAAGATGGCAAAGAGGTTGCAGAGAAATGACAGACACGGAGCACCATTGTATTCCAGTTGCACTTTTATTAAAACACAGACGTGTCATCTTCACAACAGCAATTCCGGACAGAGGAGAAGGGAGCCGGGCCAGGCTGCGGAAGAGTGGGACAGAATAGGCCAAAAACTGGTCCGGAGTCAGATCTAATGCAACTTTACTTGTAGACACACACTGACAATCGGCAAGGGATGAGGGTTACTCAGTCACACAGCTCCCATGAGACTCTAACACAGGCGCATAAACACACGCAAACATGCACTCAAACATACAAGCACGCACTAGTCATGCACAGGCAGCCAAGCCCACACTTCAGAACCATTTGTTAAAAATGAAATTGTACTAAAATATCTGGGATTCTGATGGTACGTATAAATAATTCTAAAGATAAAAAATGAGCTTTTTTTCGGAGATACCTCTGATTGTGTTTAGTGCCCTAAAATAGATTAAATTTAGCGTTGATGTATGTATGGATCATCTTAGTTTGTGGTTTTTGAGCTAAGGAAGTAAACGTACAGAGCGAGACGAGTCCAACGGGTAGGAAGACAAATAGAAATATTCCTTACTTTCCTGCCTTACTACTTCTTCACTCAGACAAACCAGATTCAGGCACCACTCTCACCCTGGGCAAGTCTGTAACCCCTAGTAAAGAGAGGATTGTTCACGCTAAACTCAGCCCTTCCCTGGTATCGCTGTGGGTCACCTTGGGTACTTTCCCCTGCTGTTTAAATTTTCAGATCGTTTTGACCAATGCCATTCGATCCTCTTTCACTTTTTCTCACTCATCTCCCCTCATGCTGTTTAGCTACTTCTTTCCTTTTGTCTTGATGTTTTGATAACTACATTTTTATAGCTCCTACTCCTCGCTTCCATTTGTAACTCTCACCGATAGTTGCTTCCCTGGAAAACAAGTGTACACCTATGTTTATAAGATGCAGTCTAAACTGTCACAAAAGCCTAAATACACCTGCATCTGTTTTACCCCACAAATGACGCTTCGGGTGTCCTTGTCCAGAAATAACCCCTGTGAGTTGAGTCAAAGTTTCAAAATGAGACACAAATTACACTCTGGTACTAACACCTCTCACCCCTCCTGCCAATGGACATCACAATGTAAGATGGACAACGACATAAGTTGAGGGGTTTTCATGGTCAAGAATGTTCTTTGCTAAATTGGGGG